>PTFA01000098.1:0-69480 GCA_003342895.1 Casuarius casuarius | reverse complement strand
AATGGTGATTTCATGTCACTTCTTAAATGCCTGTAAAAACCGTAATTCATAGAAGAATGGATTTTTAGTCTACTTGGTGCATTGAACTAAGCCTAGATTGTCAGAGGAAACGTTAGGAGAAATACTTCAGTGTTCAACGACCACCCTAGGGACAAGAAACCCTTTTGGAGGGGCACAGAAAGGGCACTGCTGGATGAAACAGATAAAGTATTTGTTGCACGTTATTTGTGGTTCTCAAGGGGCAGAAACCAGTTATTGCTAAAATAACGATCCTGAGCTCTCTTTATGCTTGCTTCGTTGTGGCTGGATTGCTGTTTGTCATTTTTTTGCTCTTGCTGATTTGCAGATGAGCTCAGAGGTGAAATGACTCTTCTTTGTGCTTTTTTCTGTTTAACAGACTAGAGACGACTTCCTGGGCCAGGTGGATGTGCCGCTCAGCCACCTTCCGGTAAGCAGTGCTGCTGTCGCGGCGCGCTCCTCTGGCCTCACCAGATGTGAAGCGCTGATGTTTTGCAGAGCTTATTTCCATAAAGAACGCAGGTAAATTTTCTTAAAGCAAGCATTCCTGGGGTAGCCGAGGAAGCTTGAAGGAGAGTGGTACAGGCACACAGCCCCACCGGCACAGAAGTCTGGAGAAACTGTTCCCCTTTCAGAGGCAGCAGTGCTCTGACATCTATTGAATTTCTCAGCATCCAGGATTTCGGCCACTTCTCATCCTGATACTTTCTTAAGATCCTTGTCTGGTCTGAGCCAGCTGATGGATGACGTGGCCCCCGGGGCTGGCGGTTTCTCACCTCGCCCTCTGTGCTGTCCTGTCCAGCTCCTGGCTTCTCCCTTGTCTTGCTTTTCCCCTGCAGTGGGGACAGCTGTGTTCTCCCGCAGCACAGCAAGTGGCCTTTCTTCCAGAGCTTTTGTTAAAAGGCATTGCCTTTTGTTGTCCTATCCATCTTTCTAATCATGTACCGTTAAGGCTATGGGATAACTCCCTTTCTATCTGGGGAGGTGCTCGGTATGTTTTGATATTACTTCAGACTGCAGATTACTGTAGCCCATAGCCACAGGCTGGGATCTGAGAAACTGCTGAACCCTCAGAGAGCATCTTAAGGAGTTCCCAAAAGCACAGTCCTTCTAAAAATGTTACAGAAATTACTGATTTTTGATAGTTGCAAATTTGATCAAAATTAATTATTGTATTGATTACTGATTGGAAACATTATCCCAAGAACTCTGACACAGTAATGCCTCGGTTAAGCGCAGTTTCTGTTTGCCATCTCAGCGAGCGTGGCGTTGCCCGCCTTTAATTTTGAGAGCACAGAATGGCCGAGCTCCGGCTCCCTGGGAAGGGGATCTTGCAAGTCCATCTTCAGGGTTTTGTAGATCCCACTTTTCATGAAACCTGCTCACGGAGGGATGCTCGGCATTCAGGAACCGCTGAATAATGTCTGGAACATAGTCGTCGTCCAATAAAGTCAGTGATTTTCAACGAGTTTGCTTTTAAAAAGGCACAATGGTGCTGGGGGTTTCCCGAGGAGTTATTTTGCACAGGGCCTGCCGTCACAGCCAGCCAGGGGAGGGCACGGCAGAGGCCCGCGGGCCGTCAGGCTGTACGGAGCTGGAGCGCAACCCCAGGCCTCTGCGGTGCTGCCTCCCTGGGCTGCAGCACGCTCCTCCAGGACAGTTTGCAAAAAGAAATAAAAATGAGTAATTTACTTCATGCAAAAATTTACTCCAGTTTCCGTATTTCAGTATTACTGTACGATCTTTCAGGTTTTTTCACGTATTAGCCAAAAAATCCAAAATGAGCTTTGCAGAAGATGTTTGTGCCAAAAAGGTCCTTTTGTCGTTCTGTACTCACATTATATTACTACCCTGTGCTTCAAAGCTGAACTGAATCACCGAAGAAAGCATTTAATTTTGAAAGTCATGGGGCACAGAAAGTGTGAAACAATGCAGTTGTTTTTCATTTTCTTAAAAAAAACTAAACACTTTCTATTCACAGTTTTCTATTTTTTTATATGTATGTCATTTGTTTTATACTTGGCATAAGTATTTTCTGGTATTTTATTATATAATACTTATAATATTATATTAGTAACTATTTGAACAGAGTTTTGGTTTTAGTTAACATTTAGTGAATGTTGTAGAAGTTAATCTTACTCACTTACGGCATGTGTGGAGTTGGAGAGTTTATTTTGTATTTGGATGTGTGAACATGGTAATTGTGGAATGTGCTAAAAATGTTTACATCAAAATAGGAGTGTCCATTTTAGCAGGAATATTTTTATTTTTTCCTGAGTTTGTCCTCTTGCTGTTGATGGACATTACTGGGGGAGGCGGGGGTGGCATGGCTGTACGATTACTGTCGCGCGGGTGCTTGTCTGGACGTGGGTGCTGCGGCTGCTCGAGTCTCAGCACTGCTGTTACTCTTGGCTTATAAACTGCAGTGTATTCTGATGGAAAAGCATCATTCCACTATCATCACACATGCTGTATAGCATAGGACTGTTTTATCAACGTGTGTGTATTTCTATTTATATGTATGTATCCATACATATGCAATGTATACGTACGTATACATTGTCTTTCAAAATAGCCTGTACATAGTAGTTTAAAAAAATTCCCGTTTTGAGCTGTACGTGTACTGCAAACATGGTGCTACGAAATATAAAGCCATGAGAGGCATCATAGTGGATGTGTAGTCTGCAGACCCACGTAGGATTTTTGAGTTCCTTTTTAGTAAACATCACATTTTAAATTAAAAAGCAGCAGCAAGAGTTGAGATGGGGCACATCTGCACACTGTGCACACTGTGCAAGCTGTTTGCAGGAATCAGCAGCTTTCTCTCCTTCTCCACGTTCGGTAGGAAGGCGACTGCCCTGCTCCCCTCCGCCTTGCCCAGAACGTGCTCGGGCACCTGTCTCTTCCTAGCTCTCTTCCTGTCTCTTCCTAGCTCACATTTAAAAAAAGAATGATAAAAATATTTTTTCAAATCATTTTAAAGCTCTTTACATGGAAAATCCAAGACTGTAAAATTCTGTGGCACAACTGTTTTGCTGCCATCAAAAATGAATTCCCGTGTGCTGAAGTGGTAAGATTTTGCAGTCCGCAGCTGGCCGTCTCCTGCTGAGACGCCCGGGAGAGGGAGAGTGATTCCCAGGCAAACCCTTTCTCCCTTTCCGTATTCACAGATCATTTCTTCAGCTGCAGAAGCCCCTTTTTCCCCAGCACCCGCCCTGGGACAGCCGCTGCGGCGTCTCTCGGACGGGGCGCTGGACCGCTCTGTCCGCAGGCGGGCGCGTGCTGCTCAGCGCCGGGGCGGGCTCCCTCCCTCCCTCCGCAGCGCGGGCGGAGGTGGTTGCAGCGTGCTGGTCCGGGCGCCTGCGCCCATTCCATGCGCAGGGAAACATGTTATATAATCTCTTTATTTACGGCCTAACACACATTTTGCTCATTCATCCTTTCAGTACATTAATATAAGAGATTGTGGTGTATTTTTAAGTAAATGTTTGCTTTCTTGTTCCAGCTGTGCCGCTGATACATTTGGCAAAATCCTACTTCTAACAGTTTTGCTACCTACAAAATCTGGTTGAATTATTTTACTTTACCTACATTACTTACAGATTGTAGTACTGAAAAACACTTCATAACCACACATACTTCACAGTCCTGTTGATATGCTTAAAATGAGCTTTCTCTGGAAAAATGGGAAGTCCGTGTCTCTCGGAGCGCAGGGAAGGCCTGCGGGGAGGGAGCTCGGTCCGGGGTGAAAGTCTGTGTGGTGCTCGGTGTAAAGGCTGAGTAATTAGGGCTCTCTTTTAAATTCTTGTTCAGTGTCTTTGTTTGAAATGCAAAAGACAGTAATGTTTTAGTGGATAATAATCCGGGAGCTAGATCCCTCTGTGCTCCGAGAGCTTGGCTTAGGAGCTGCTCTGGGCAGGTACTGCCGCTTGTGCAGGCGGGGCTGCCGGGGGGCTGCCGGGGGGCTGGCGGCTACGCCGTGGTTTCCTGAGCAGATGGGAAGCAGCACGGAGAGAAGTGCCTGCTGCCTGTGTGCTCACCGCGAGGTCAGCTTGGTGCTGCTCCGCGGCGCTGCGGCCGCAGGGGACGGGCCCGTCGCCCCCTCCGTGGGGCGCGGTGCTGCGGGCTCCCCCCTGCCAGCCCCGGCCCCAGCCCACCACCGAGCGGCATCACCCCGTTAAATGTGCGCGTGGGCTTCTGGCTCTCGTCTGCCTGCGCTGCCAGTCCTCTCTGGTTTTGTACCTGGCACGTCCTCGATCGCAGCCCCGGAGGCTGCAGCTTGCTTCGATAAATGAAAGCTGCAGTTCTCACCTAACAGACAGTTTTCAAGAGTTAAGGCTTTAGGAATCTCGTAATTAGATGGGCATCAGAAATTGTGATCTGTCAGCCTGGTGACATTACTTACCGGCATCGTAAAGGATTTGAGTCTTCCCTATTTTTGAAAGTCTCAACTGCTTTGGAATAAAGGAGGCAACTGAAGCGTATGTTATTTAATCTCTTCCTAACGTGCTGAAAAACCGCTGCTTCGGCGCTGGTGCGGCGCTGCCCAGCTCGCTCGGGGTGCCTGGGGTGCCTGGGCAGGGTCGCCCCGTGGGTCTGTCCCACCTTCTTCTGCGGTGGGTGTCTGTGCACGCCGGTACAGACGCTGCCGGGTGCCGGTATTTGCGGTGACGCCTGGCGGGCCTGTCGTGCAGCGGTGTGCTTGGCACGGGGTAGCGGGAGCCCCTGCCGAGGGGCTGCCTGCTTCGCCCTCGGGATTCAAACATCTTCTCTAGCGTTTCCACTGCAGCTCTGCCGTGAGTGTTCTTTACGTGCCTCCGAGCTTGTGGGCAAGCTGTTTAATGTGCCATTTTCTTAAATGCTTGCAGACTGAAGACCCAACCATGGAAAGGCCGTACACGTTTAAGGATTTCCTTCTCCGACCAAGAAGGTGAGGGGGGGGCGTTTTACGTAAAAGCATTTTGTTGAGTTTTATTGTTTGCAGCTATTACAAGGCTGTTGAATGAAATGTGCCTCCTTGCCTTGTAGCCACAAATCTCGTGTAAAGGGTTTCTTGAGGCTGAAGATGGCTTATATGCCCAAAAACGGCGGCCAGGAGGAAGAGAATAGCGATCAAAGGGAGGAATCTGAGGTAAGGCACTTGATCAGTTGTTCACTAGTCATCTTCACTTCTTGGTATCATTGATACATACATGGAGGCACTAAAGATTCAAATATAATTGTAGAAAGGAATTAGCGGCAATTTAGGACAGAGGCAGCGGGTGCCGCCCCGGTTCGCTGCACACGGGAGCAGCGCGTGGCCGTCGCCCGCAGCAGGACGGGGCTCTGGTCCCGAGCGTCTGCTCGGGTCACCTTCCTGCCCCCCCAGCCCAGGCCCTGCTGCGCCCCCCGGCCCCTTTCCGAGTCCCTTTTGGAGCTGCCCTTGCTCAAACAGCACCTCGGGTTCGTCCCCCAGTGAGACCGGGCTCCCTCCGGATCGTGGAGCAGGGGCCCCACACCGAGTTCGCAGACTCAAAACCAGGGGCTTTTGCTCTCTCGTCATGCATGAAAAATGTGTGTGTGTCTATATAAAATATTTGTATGATATATATAAATGTAGAGATATACGTCAAAATTACATATAATTACACACACAAAGACAGCAAAAATGTCTAAATCTGACATTCATATAAATTAAGAAATTTATAAATGTAACCTGAAATTTCTTTGATACTTAAAGTATCAGGAATTAAAAGGTGCCACTACATTTAATTTTTGAATTATGGGGATGTATTTTATACATAAGAGAATCTGTTTACTCTATCTTGTAATTGATAAATGTTACAAAGTTAAAGTTTCTCTTACAGAAACACATCCTCAGCAGCATGTGTACGATGCACTCTCGCTACGCAAGAGTTGCTCTCTTTCTGTGTCATGTCTCTTGTCTGTTTTGGTGTCAGAAGTACGTTGTTATGGCTCTCATAAGGTAGTGGTGAAGTGCTTTTCGGCTTCAGTTAATCAAAACACTTACAGCCATTATTTAATTTTGAGGAGCAAAGGGAAAAGAATATTCTCACTTATAACTGAATTACAGTAGGCTGGAAATTTTTGCCTAAACAGTATTATATAGGGGCTGAAACCTGACCTAGAAAGAGTCTGCAGTGACAGTTAAATTTCAGTTTGCTTTCAAGTAGATTTGCCTGGGAAGCCCTTAGGAAACAGACATGCAACATACTGTTTTGTATTCAAGGCTATATAATACTTTTTAAAATAGTGTTAATTTTAGGTGAGAGTTTTTTCTTAGCTTTCTAAGAAAAGGTATGTTTGAGCGATCCGTATGCCTGTTTGGCCTGCTTTTGTTTTGTTTTTTGTGGGTTTTTTAACTGTTGTCAATAACTTTCAGACCTTTTGGCCAACTTCAGTTAAATTTGGTAGAAGGGTTGCATGGAGGTGGCAAAGAGGATAAGTTCCTGTATGTTTTAGGAAAATAGCAGCTGGGAAAGAGAAATGAAAAGCAAATGATTATCCTCCGTGAGGAAAAGGTGCATTGGGAGTGCCACATCTACCAGTTGTTTCTGTCTGGCTTCGTGGTTGGGAATCTGCTCCGGGCCACCACCAGCACTCACCCAAATAAGTTTAGGCATCACTGTTTTAAGGGACTGATGGGATTTTAGGGTTTTTGTTGTTGAAATGAGGCATTGTGTGACAGTGGGCTTTATGCTATTTCTGTACAAACGCTTCACTTTGGAAAATTTTCAGAATCTGCACCTATACACTAATATAAGTAACAATGATGCAGCTTCTCAAACTTTAAAATCTTTTTTTCTTCTTCTCATTTCTAAGCATGGATGGGATGTGGTTGATTCCAGTGACTCTGCGTCTCAACGTCAGGAAGAGTTGCCACCTCCTCCACTGCCTCCTGGATGGGAGGAAAAGGTGGACAACCTGGGACGGACTTATTACGTCAACCATAACAACAGGACTACTCAGTGGCATCGACCAAGTTTAATGTAAGTGGCGGTGTAATGCAATAATTAGTGTCTTGTAAGGTTGGTAGTAGGATATATATCCTCTCACTCTCAGGCTGGTACTCAGATACTAAGTTGGTCATTAAGAAAATAGTGTTGCCTGCTTTACGGTCCATGTCTGTAGTAGATGCCCATGCTCCACAGAATGACTGCGCTAAGAAATTTCCCCTGAACATAATCATCTCTCAGGGCTACAGTCCCTAGTCCTGAGGGATTCACATACAACGCTGCCTTCTGATGTTGTCTCCTCCACATTGAGGACTGTAGTAGAGAAAGACATAGATCTAGCTGTGCACGTTGGGAAGTCCCACAAGCCGAGACGTCACCGTTAAGGGAATTGGGGTAGTTTCCGTTCCAGCAATTGCTGGTATGGGCTGAGCTCCAGCCAGGTGGGGGTTTTTGTAAAAGTTATCCATACCACAACAGCTAGCACCTGCTTTGGCCATTGCAAAAAGGAAAGCAATGGTTGCCATGAAGGTAGGAGCAAAAGTAAAATCTTGTCCGGAATGATTCTGGGCATCACAGGAAATGATCAGTAGTGGTGGGTTAGTGTATTTGAGTGTGGACTTCCACTTCTGCTCTGCCAGCTTCGTTGTATAAAGAGTGTTAATTTCCAGTGTCAATGAGTTTTGTGAAGTGCTCCAGGTTTTGTTTACTTTGGATTAAAGGGCTAAACTGTCTCCTATTTCTGAAGCCTGACATATGCAAGAATAATTCATTTTGTATTATAATCAAAAGGGTAAAGTGAGCTTTTGAAAACAGTGGACAAAGTAAATGTTTTAATTTAATAATCTTTATTTTCTTGTTCTTCCCTCCTTCGCATCTTTCACTTCCCCACTATGCAGTGATGTGGGCTCTGATTCAGATAACAACATCAGGCAGATCAACCAAGAAGCAGCGCATAGACGGTTTCGCTCTCGGAGGCACATCAGCGAGGATTTGGAACCAGAACCTATGGAGAGTGGAGACATTCCTGAAGTAAGTCAGCGTCTTGGTTTTAAGAGTCAATGAAACGCCAAGCTGATGTGTTTCTCATTTGTAAGCTAATTACTATAAGTGCATAGTAATGTTTTTACACAGTTTTTGTGGAAATTGCCTGAGTAAAATACCATGACAGAATAAAAATCCCAGACAGAACCATACTTTCAAGTTCACATGCATTTATGGGTGACTGATTCTGTATGCACAATACTAAATACAATGCAAATGCCAGGACAAATACTTATAATTCGAAGCATTGCTTGTTACATGCAGGCTGATGGAAACACTTTCAGTATTCTACTTTGAATAATAGTGGAAGAAGTTCCAGAATTGAGGAAAATGAGGAACTGGAAGCAGGGTTTTTTGTAATAATATAAGCTAATATAACCTGGTGATTGGAACTGCCATTTATTTCATTTTTCTTTAATGTCTTGAATTAGTAGAAAAAGGGGGTTCCCCCCCCCCCTTTTTTTTTTTTTTTTAGAATTCTGAGATATTACTTCTCAATGTGTTTATATAATTTAGGATTAGACTAAGTAAATGAAGTTTAGTGGATAATTGTTGACTTAAGTGAGCTTGTTCAAAACTCTAATCACATTCAATTTTAAGGAATATTTTATTTTACTAATCACAGACAAAATTCTTTGTGAAAGTTATCTTTGGTTCACTAAATGTTATTCAGAGCAAAAAATGGTTTGCTGAGACTTTTATTGCACTCATCGGCTATTAATAATTGATTTGTAAATACTTATGAATACTTTCTATTATGCATTTTATTCTTAATTAAAACAAAACTGTTGTTTCTTACAGTTTTTAGTAATGTAGTGCAAAATTAGTCACATTTTGAACACAATTTCGAATAGAACATATATAATGGCAGCTGGTTTTTACTTAACATTTCATCTGCATCATTTTGTGTGTTGAATTGTAAAGCAATGTTTAATCTCCACCATGAAGACCATTTTGAAGACAGCATGAAACCCCTTTTTCCCCCCCATGACTGCTTCCTAGTGAGTAGAATGCTTGTTTGTGCGTTTTAAGGATTGGTTTATTTCATTTAATACTAGTCACATTAGTAGACCTGACAGCAGCATTGAAGATGCGTGCCTGTTTCATTATTTAACTTGATAGCAAGCCCGGCTGAGGCTTTTTATAGCTCTTTATACTGCAGAAATAAGTAAAACACCAGTATTTGACGCAGTGAGGTAGTGATCTGGAGGTATACTGAAAAGAGAGATTCAGTCTGCTTTCTTAAATGCTAAACAGTTTTTTTTACCTCTTGCCAGC
Organism: Casuarius casuarius; assembly: GCA_003342895.1. Taxonomy (NCBI): domain Eukaryota; kingdom Metazoa; phylum Chordata; class Aves; order Casuariiformes; family Casuariidae; genus Casuarius; species Casuarius casuarius. The sequence goes on along the minus strand of PTFA01000098.1, from coordinate 60,187 downwards.
CTTGGGAAACCATTTCAGAGGAAGCAAGCGCAAGTGGAGATTCCTTAAGCTTGTCCCTGCCGCCGCCACCTGCGTCCCCAGTGTCCCGAACCAGTCCTCAAGAGCTGTCTGAGGAGCTGAACAGAAGACTTCAGGTCACTCCCGATTCCAATGGGGAACAACTCAGTTCTTTGATTGTACGTGACGTGCTCTGCTTTCTGTACAATCTTCTGTTACTGTAATCTTCTGTTAGTTTGATATAGTCTGAATCATTTACATGGACAGTGGTCTTAGAAAAACCTGAGCACGCAAGTTAAACGTGTCTTCAAAAATACATCTGAATTTTACCACAGAAGAAACTGCCTTAAAGAATTAGAGTTCCTCAGTTCGGGTTTAACATTTTCTTCTGTATGAGTTTAACTTCAGAGTCCACTGCAGTTACACGTGTAGTGAAACAACTCAAGCTAGGACTTTTCCAAAGGAAAGCGGAAAAAGTGCTAATGCTGATCCTTTTCTGCAAAAAACCTATGCAATAGATGTCTTACGATGATTTGAATGTCACCTAGAGGCTAGTTCAGCAAATTATAGCTCTGATGGCTCATCATCTGTGTCAGAGATGTTTGTGCTTTTGTAGATAACTACAGATTTCTGTAGGCCTTCAGTTAAAGGGCAAGAGGCTGATCAAATAGGATCAGTGGCAAGATCAGGACCTACATCTCTTTACATTGAGAATAAAGGATAAATGATATATCTACAAAATTATCTTAATTAAAATTCAGTAATTATATTCCTGTACAAACTAGCTGCTTTATGGACCGTTAAGTGATAACATATCAGTGCAATAAAAATTACAATTAGACCAAACTTGCAAAGTAAGAAACTGCCAAAGTCAATGCCAAAGCATTTAAAATCCCTATTACTATACATTATCCAGAGCAGTAGAGGTTTGGGATACTGCAAATAATGAGAAAAAAGAAACACATAATGAAATTACTATAAGGTTCCATGCCGAGACACTCGAAAGACTGCATACGAAGACTGAGCGAGTCAGCAGGGTTTAGCCCCAGCCCATCTGTCAGGTGACTCACGTCTCTGAACTGTGCTTCCCTGAACCCGGCTGCTCTGAGGGCTCATTAGCTTGATGCAGCACTTAAATCTGAGCTGGTTCCATGTGAATGAACAGTGCTTGCCTTGGGCTAATAAATCTTCCTAATTCAGAGGTTGGCAAGCACAGTCCAAGAACTTGGTTTGGATTGAGCCAGGTAGGTAGGAAAAGTTTGGCAGTACCAGCTGAACACAAGGTGATTCCATATGCTCAGGTATGTCCACTTGACATTTCCCCTTGATCCAGGCTCCAGAAGGCTTGAGAGATTAGCTCTGTGAATTTGCATAGGTGAAGCTTGGATCCAGAGTTTTTCCCAAACCCAGCCAATACTAGCCTGGCTTTGCATGAAGCTGGCTCAGATGTTCTGACCTGAAGATAGAAACACAATCGCATTTCCCCAACAGTGTGCCTGGGTTAATGTCTCCAGACTGACCTTTGAGGGTTTTGCACAGGCACAGCTTCAGTGTCATCCAAGCATAGTTAATTTATGACACAGCTAAACTGCCAGCAGATAGTCGAGAAGTGATTGTATGTGCATGAAAAAATTATTTTACCATTCTCATATATCTGTGTAATGTCAGAATACGCTTCAGACTGCTGCTCCCTGCATTTGTCAGACAAATCCTGTCATATTAGTCTTTAGCATAACACAGAAGCAATATGTAATTCTTTTTTAACCTTCTGATCTTTAAGTAGAATATGCTTTTAGGACTGATGATGCTTTTGAATAAGAGCTGACGGTTCTTATATGCCTCTTAAATAGCTTGCTTCATGGTGTTGCTTCCCTGTCTTTCTTGGTGCGTATGAGCACCCATATGAGTTGTTATAAATGGGCTGGGTCATTTGCTTATTTATTAGAACATTCTTATTCATACCATTAATATCCAGGAAAGAGTAATACCAGTTACTCTTTGATTAAAAATGACATATCAATTATGTGAAACAATATGTTTAAGAATTACCCAAGGCCTGTTTCTATACATGGAACTTGCAACCTGAGTCAAACCACACAGAAAAGCAATGGAGCAGGCTATCTAGAAATCAAGCGTACGTCAGCTACATTTATCATACTTCAGTGCATGTAATTCACATGTTATCTCTAATACAACACCATAACCCAAATAAACCTCCCATCATCCTCACAATTCCTATCCAAGAGAAAAAAAAAGTTCAACCCCCATCTCAGTTTCTTCACCAAAAACTGATTTAGCAGCAGTGCAATTAGCATCAGAGGAAGTTTACAGTTCACCCAAGGTCACCTTCCCCCAGAAGCTCCTGTGGTCTCTGATCCTCCCTATCGACTGCCTGGTAGTTCTGAGGTTATCCGAGATCTTACTTAAGTATAGGGCCTTCTGGAGGTGCATGCTTCTCTGAAACAAGGGTTTGGTGTGTGAAATATGGCAAATGCAGCAAGTTAGAAGGCTGTTCTTGAGAGGCTGGGCTGTCGATGCAAGCGAGAGGGAGGGCAGTTTCAAGGAAAAGGCTTTTTAAATGCTGGGTTTTTTTTTTCCATTTTATGGGATTTCTCATGGGGGTAACAAAAAATGATTGTTCAGGCCATGCTTAATGCCTTCCAGATATCTTGTAAAACTGGTACAATCTATGGGGATATTTCAAATTTACACAATCGCAGAGTCACAGAATTGTTGGGATTAGAAGGGATCTCTGGAGATAACCTGGTCCAACCCCTGCTCCAGCAGGGTCAGCCAGAGCAGGTTGCCTAGGCCCATGTCCAGGTGGGTTTGAATATCTCCAAGGATGGAGACACCACAACCTCTCTGGGCAGCTTGTTCCAGTGTCCAACCATCCTCACAGTAAAGAAGTGGTTTTTTAAGTTCAAGTGAAATTTCCTGTGTTTCGTCTGTGCCCATTGCCTCTTCTCCTGTCACTAGGCACCACTGAGAACAGTCTGGCTCCGTCTTTTTTACTCCCCTCCCACCCATATGATATTTGTACACACTGATAAGACCTCCCCACCACGAGCCTTTTCTTCCACAGGCTGAACAGTCCCAGCTCCCTCAGCCTCTTCTTGTATGAGAGGTGCTCCAGTCCCTTGACCATCTCTATGCTGAACTCATACAAGATCTGCTTTTGAATAAGATTAGTCAGGGTGTCTAGTAATTCGGTATATTCTAATGTCCTTTCTGTATTATTTGTATTATATTTATAGATGCCCCAGTGATTTTTACCATATGGAGTTCTAACCATAATGGTTAATTTGGTTTCATATTAAATTTCTGGATTAACTCCAGCCGGTTAACTTTTGACAACTTCTCTGTCAGTTGTTAAACAATCAACTTTAAAGCTGTTCTTAATGTTATTTTTGAAGAGTAAGCTGAGCATTACGTACTAAGAGCATATCTGGAAATTTTTAATACCACCAAGAAAGGATCTCAGCAAGGCTGAGATCCCAGTAAGATGTCTTCCAAGGGTACTAGAAAATAGATTTTCAAAAGCTCCATGGAATTTTCACCTCCCATTGCATGCTCCCGTACTGCTGATTCCAGGACTGTTCATTTTCCTGTGTGTTTTCCCAGAAAGGTGGTAGAATGGCTTATCTTCTTCCCTTGGATTAAGTCAATAAAACATTGTAAGATGGCTACAGAAGAAGGGTACAAGATGTGTTTGCAAGTAGTCTCCTCCTCTCAGTTAATCTAAAACATGGCCACACAGAAACAGTCCAAGATGCAATGCTGAGAATTTACATTTTTGATTGCTTGCTGGTTTCTGTAGAAATATTAAGACTAAAAAAACTACAAGAAAAATGTGATTTTTTTTTTTAAGGATTTGGATTAAATGTGAGAAAAGTAAAATTACTGAAGAAAATCCATATATGCTTCGTGACAGTGTAACTTAAAGACATCTTTCTTTCTTTTTTTCAGCAAAGAGATCCTTCTTCGAGGCTGAGGTCTTGCAGTGTAACAGATACAGTTGCTGAACAGTCTCAGTTATCCTTGGTAAACCAAAGCTAACTTTTATTTCTTGTTTGTGTTCAAATATTTTCTGGTTCTGAATGATATCTTTTCCTTCAGCTATGAATTCAGATCTAGATCAGTTACTAATATGGACATTTGACTATCCCAAATAGCAGTGTATACCAAATTAATATCTTCATGATCAGCAAGTGAAATGGTGAAATCTGTAAGACAGAACAAATTTTTAGACTGCAAGCATAGTCACACTCTCTAACTCTAGTTATCTAAAACACAAAGTTTGTTTACCCGACCCCTGATACACAGCGGAGAGAGAGATCCTCCAAGGGTGGGTTCAGAGCAGTAGCCTAGTCAGGCTTTTTGATGAAAATATTGTAGCTGGGGTAGGAGAGTGCAGTAACACCATCTACACCTGGAACTGTAGCAACTGCAGGGCTCTCCTATCAGGTAGGTCTTTGTGGTCTGTAAATTTTGGAATATATGAGCCTGTAAATAAAAAGCAATAAATATCAGACACTTGTGAGATAGTCTTGGGTGTAGACACTCACTTGGGTGTGAACAGAATTACAAATACGGTATAAGAAAATTGCTAAGAACATTGAAAGAGATTAGTGTTTTACCTATCTAATTATAACAGTCCTTTTTGTTATAGTCCCTGTGCAATAGAACTCCATGAAATGCCCTCTGTTGTAGTTTTATGATCTGAGTGATTTAAGCAAGCAGCTTTTCTTTTCCAAATTTCTTTAAGTTAAGAAGTTAAGAAGATCCAGTAAACAAGGAAAGATGCTAAGATATTTTTCAAAAAAGTGGCAGTCTGTTTCACACCATAACCATGCACCTCTTCACTCTAACGGGTAGCAAGTTCTACATATTTTTTCCTACAAGCCAAGTATGAGGATTGCAAAGGTGGTGAGCTATAGAGAGACAGCTTACGGCAGAATTGTACAAGGTCTGCTTTCGAATAAGATTAGTCAGGGTGTTTCAAAACAATTCAGTATTAAAACAACTGATATATTTTTTGAGAACTTCCAGGATTTTTTTTCCAGTTTTTGTTAGAACTATATTACATATGAAACCACAAATAAAAGAGATTATGCAAATTTGCTGTGGAAATATCGAGTAGAACATATTAGTAAGTTCATTACTAAAGCTGATGTCTCTCCATTTGTTTTCTGTTGTTATTGGGCAGGCATTTACAACAACCATACTACTTTTCTTCGGTTGTGTTGATTTTTCATGTATTTTAGAAGTTGTTTAGTATATCTAGATTTGCTGCTTTACAGATACAGGTAATAGCTGTTGTTCAAAGTAGTGCTTCTGAAGTGTTATCCATCCTTCTACTTTCTTTTCTTGGTAAAAAATACTGTGGTTTCCAGCACAATTACTCCTAAACTGTCTTTTCTTTCTGGTGGATAGTTGGCTTCTATTGCAGTCTGTTCCAAGGGTGTTCTCCTTCTTTGCTTAAAATTGGCTTATGGACTCTGGGTTTCTTTAACTGATATAATCAGATTGGGCTTGCTTATGATGCATTTTTCAGTTTATTATTGTAGAAATTTTATTTCCTTAGCACGTGTTCAAAACAGCAGAATTGAAAGCATTTCTCTAAAACCAGGATGTTACCTGATCTGACCAATTTTTAATCTTTACTGAACTAATGATGCTTTATATTCTAGCAACTGAACTCATACTTTCTTTCTAAACAAAGTGCTGTTCTTGACTTTATTAATCCCCATTGAAAATTTGAAATGCCATTTGAAATCTTCTTTTTTTCCTGACTTTTTCTCTGTACTCATTGATGACCAGAATTTATCCGTACTTGTTTATCAGTGAGAACATGCAAAATTTGTTCATGCCTCAGAAAAAATTTAATCATGTTACACATTGAGTAAATGTTCTTAATATTATCATTAGCAATAGTGAACATACAGAATTGGATACTAGAACTCTTGAAATTAGTTTCTTCAGTGTTTTGTGTGCGAAATTCTGACTGGGTCATCAGTGATTGATGTCTTCATTTTTTTGCTGTTATTTTTGCATTAACGTTATTTCAATCTAATTGCTCTCCATTAATAAGCTTGAGAGTGTCTATGATTCTTTAATCCTAAAGATATGAGAGTAATCTGTGACCTTCATCACTAAATATACTTATCTGTAACATTAATTATCATTTAACAGCAGAGTGGTCCATCTAGGAGAGCTCGTTCTTCAACTGTCACAGGTGGTGAGGATCCAACGGTAATAATACTCTTTATCAACAACTATCTGTAAATACAATGCGGGTTGGCTTTAGGTCTTATACAACAATGGACATTTTTACACAAAGCAGCAGTATGTTGAATGAAATACAACCACTGAATCAATAGCTACATTTATTTAGTTTTTTATGTTTTGAATTTTCTCAGGTAATAAATACCACAATTTCACTCTAATACTAACCCATTTTAGTGATGCAGATATGCCACTCAGTTTTAAACAAAGTATGCACTAAGGAAATACCATAAACTGCTAAAAAGTGAGAAACAGAATGCCTAATTCTTTAAAATGCTGTATGGAAAGAATCAAGGGGAGATTTCAAATCAATACACGTGTAGCTATGTTTTTAACTTCTGTCTTCCCCTGCTCTCCATTAGACTAATCCATTTTAATTCTTCAAGTGGATCTTAATTTGAGAATTGTGGAGATACAGTAATGCATCACGTTGGTCTTAATGGTCTTATTAACTGCCAGTTTTCATTTTCCAGTAGTCGTTCAAAAGTCCAAGACTGAATTTTTACTCTGAACAACAATCAAAATTCTTTAAGTGCTTTACTGAAAGTGTGGCACAAAGAATGAAGTTTTAATTTATATTGGACTCCATCAAAAACATCCATGCTTTTTTAGCCTGATTAAATGTCAATCTGAAGCAAGTTATGTCAAACAAATCATTTTCCAATAACTATAATAATTAGTTTTTATGAATATATGGACTCCTAGATAATTTGTTTCAGGGAAACAAATATAATTAAGACTTGGCATGTTTCATATTTGTGTGTGGTAATGTCAAATCTTAATTTGGGTGTTGATGCATTATTCGGTAATACTGTATATATTTGCTCTTCTTTGAATTGCAGAATCAGAGGAACATACCTTGTATTTTGTTCTTGCAAATAGGAAATATTTTGGTGTCCTTGCAAAACCTGTGTGATGTATCAGTCATCATCTAAAATGTGCGCTATATTGAGCTGTAATATAAAGAGAGTGTTTTGTTGGCAGATGATACTGTTTTATACTTTTAGGAAAAAATATTGAGTGTTTCTGGTAATAGCTGAGTTCCAGCTTTAATGGCTCATAATTGATATGGCTGTGTCATTGACGTTGTACTTGCTCACTTTTTTCCCCCACTTCCTCTTCATTTTACGTACATTTGGAGTTTGTGACCCAAATCCTCAGAGGACTCAGGACTTGAGTAGTATTTCTGCATCGCAATGTAAAAGCATTCTCTTCAGAGGTTCCCGTTCTCTCTGTCCTTCAGGCAGTAAAGTCCATAGATGTATAATCTGCCAGCAGTGGAGTTCCCAGAGCAGTTGCGGTTTTGCTTCCAAGCGCGTGCGCATCCTCCTGGCTCCCTGCGGAGCCCCTCCTCGCGCTGCGACCCGCAGATCAGACCCTCTCCAGCCGCAGCCTGTGGGAGCGTGGTCCTGCCGGCGCGCTGTGGGCTGCACAGGACCGAGAGGCTGTTGCGTCTTGAGGAGGAAGCGATGGTGCCCCTTTTGGTCGTGGGCTTTCCTGAGCTACCGAGGGGCCAGGAGGCCCGAGTTCAGTGCCCCCCTGCCTGGGAGAGGGCTGAATCCCTGGGTGTCCTTCGGGTCTGGTCTCCGTGCAGGGCGCTCTGTCATTGCTGCTGGATCTGTTTTGCAAAGGGAACGCAGGATTCACGGCACCGGCGAGGGAGCAGTGCTGAGCCTGGCACTCTGGCCTCATGGCCAAGGCGCTTGGCTTAGTGGGTTAAGAAATTGGCATCTGAGCCCTTTCAGGAGCAGCACTATCCCCAGCATTGGCGTATCCTCACTGATTGCTCCCATTACTGTGATTTTGTGTGAGTTTATATTACCATCATGGCCCCACGCGGCAGCCCAGAAGAAAGACACAGCCTCTGGTCTGGTTTAGAGTATGGCTAAGGTCGGGAGTGGTCTGCACTGTCGATTGCCTCTTGTCTTAGACCAGGCCTTGGGCCTGAGGAGGTTACTAAAGCAGGCAGTCCCACAAACTGACTTTAGGACCTGATTTAGATCCTCTGTGGGTCCAAGTCTGAGTGTTTAGATAGCTCATCAGCGATCGGTACGCTAAATAGCGGTTTGTAACACTAACAGTGTTACGGCTGCCCGTGACAGAGTGGTTGACTTTCTGTTTAAGTCAGTGGCAGAAGATGAGTAAATTTATTCCTTGAGTCTGTGCAATAAAGTCGGTATGGATGTCTGTAGATAAAATAGCATGTTTCTGTAAATATATCTGCAGTTATTAAGCCCCTTGCTTTTCATGACTTTTTTTAAGTCTCCAAAGAACCTTTACCCTTCCTCCGTGAAAGGTACATTGTGAAACTAGACTGAGCAAAACGTTAGCGTATTATGCGTGTCCCTGCATCTCCATTCTCATGACGTTTGTTCTAATCTGGTTAGCTTTTGTTCTGTCCTTATTCATAATACTTGTTATTTTTCCTGTCATTTATGAAAGGCAGTTGTTAAAAAGATTCAGCGTTTAGGTAATAGGCTCCTGACAACTCTCCCAAGTTTCTGTGCTGTGTGATAGACTGTCCTTTGCACTGGTATCTGATACATGGAAAGCAGATCCTGAGGCAAACTTTGTTCTGCAGGTTACCCTGTGGGTTGCATTAACCCGCAGCAAATGTTAAGGAGAAAGGCTGCTGCTGACTGAAGTTATTTTGATAGGGTGTCAGTGCATTTCCCTTGTGTTTCTGTATCCTTACAGCACCTACTAAGTCCAAGTTGATCATTACCCCATAATACCATGAATAGAATCTGTATTATTACCACCAAATGATTAAGATTTTAATTGCAAATCCCTAAATTGTCCACAGCTTTTGTTTACTCTGTACTGCAGACAGTATTAGTAGCCGCTGAATACAGCAGACGTGTAAGACTGTGTAGCAGTCATATGTTAGTGCAGGAAGTCTGGGAATCACTGTCTGCCCTCTAATCTTCTCCCAGACTATCAGATGTGTTAATTGTCTAACTTTAACCAAAACATAGTGTGGGGACCATATCCAGGCCACTTACTGTGGCTTTACTGACCACAGCTGGGAAACCATTAGAACAGTCTTGGAAGAGCTGGGCTCCTCCTCGCTGCCTGCCAGCTCCGTGAACTAAGACAAGCCGAAAAACAGCAGAGTCTTTCCAGCAACTGACCGTTCAGGAAGGAAGTGAAGTCTCTCGATATGTTTCGATGGGTATTGCTCGCTTTCTTCGTCTATTTTCCTCTGTTTTCTGTTTTGTAACGTAGTATTATCATTGATATCAATGAACTGACCTGTTCATTGTCTTTTCTGACTTCCTTTCTTGATTATCTAGGCAGTTTTCCAGCTCACTGTGTTAACTATGCTCTTCCATTAAAAAAAACAAATAATGCTGACTTAAGCAAGAGTCTGGGAAGAGGTCTTAAGAATATGAAACAAGAACAAGAATTACAGTATATTAATCTGTTGGAGCAAAGAATGTAGAGTGTAGAAAAAGAATGTATCCCGCATTTCATCAGGAGCCTTCGGTGGCCTGAAGAGAGTTACCAAACCCTGCTGTGCAATGTAATTCACACCTTCGATCTCTGGGATAGTAGTTTTCCACTGCCGCCATTCACAATAACTGTTTTTCAGTAGAATGAACATACAGTACAAATCACAGTGTATGAGGGCACCGAAAGAGTAACTCGTTCAGTTGTTCTGTGGTTGGGATGGTCGATAAGGCTGAAAATCTGGAGAGAGAGGGATGTAACTACCCAAGGAGCCTTAGCTGGGGCTTCATGCTTCCTCTGGTCTTGTGGTTCTGCATAATAACTGGACAGTGTATACTTCAGCAAAAGAAAATACATTTTTACTAAGATGCGGAATACTTACACTTAGGAATCTAAGCAAAATAAAGGAAAAAATCTTTCAAAGTTTAATTAAAGTATTAATATCGAACTGTAAACAAATCATACTTAGCCATCTGTTATATAGGTTAGCTTTGCATCCTCCCTGTTCATCCTATGTATATAAAATGCTGAAATGGTTACGGGTTCTTCTTAACTGTCAGCCATAATGCAGTTGCTAATGATTTTTTTCCTAATCTAGCAAAATAATGTTTTCCTTCAAATTAATATGAGTACAATACAGTTACAAATCTACTTGTGATATTTCTCATATGACTTTAAATTTCAGTCCTTTCAAGCATTTATCGCTTTTCCTTTTACTGTTTTGCGGCAACAAAACTTCGTGGTTTCTAGCGCCTCAAATTGTCTGAATAAATACATCTTGCTAATTCCACTTCATTACAATTTTCTAGTTCACCACTTTTGGCAGATATTTCTTAAATAGTACTCCCACATATAATTTGATTGGGACTACTTTGTGTTTAAAATAAAGTAAATATTAAAAGTACACAGCCATGAGATAGAAATAAATGTTGTCTCAAGCAATCCAGCACACTATATATATATGTGTGTGTGTATATTTTAAAGTATCATGTATTATAGATAACCATGACAGATAAGAGCAAGAGGAAAAGCATATCCTGAATTCCCAGGAGACCAATGTTAATATTTCTTTAAAAGTTCAAGGCAGGGAAAAAGACAGTAATATGATAAAGGTAGGAATAACACTATTTTTCAGTGTGTTGGATTTTTAAGTTAATTACAAGAAGCAGAAATTTTTATATTAAAAATAGTTATCTTTTTTCCATCAGGAGAATGGTCATCAGTACAGTTGTTACTTTATCAGGAAGACTTCTTTCTAAAACAAAAAGCTTATGTTAACCCTGAAAATTGGTTTCTAACCTGTATGGAGGTGTTTGATACTTTCCAGGTTGATTCTTCCCTTGCTTGTAGTTAAAGATCATACCAAAAAGAGTCATCTTCAAACATCTTTCATCTCTGGCTAATGAGCCTCGTAATCTGACATCCTTTTTCTTGTAGGAAAGCTCAGTATTTTTACCACCTCTTCTGTAATGGTTCTTTGTTCTAACCTGTTCTGAGTTTTTCTCCTTAACTCCTTTACCTTTTGTATATCTTTTAAAAGCGCTATGAACTGAGGTGTTGCTCTCGCAAGTTCTCCCCGAATTCAACTCACATCAACCTCAGTGGGAGCTGAAGAGCTGAGCGCCGTGCGAGAGTACTGGTGCTTGGCGAGACTGAGCCTTCACCAGGCCATCTTCACCTCAACTCTGTGCTGATGGACACGGTCTCCTTCAGCCTGCGTTTTGGCTGCTTACCTGCAAACAGCCCTGACCAGAAGCTCTGCTTCCGATGGTCGTCTCGAACGTGGGCAAAGGACTATTGCTCAGGGCAGAGGCACTTTTGCTTGCTCTGCGTTGTCGATACCATTGCTGTGATACACAGCCGTTTGTATGTCTGTGGTGCTTTAGCTCGGGGTGCCAAAGGCTTCAGATTAAGGAAAACTCCTAGGAAAGAGGTTAGATACCCCCAGATCTACCCCTAGCTAGCTCATTGTCTTACTCCTACTCTTGATGTAAAGCTGAGACACGAAGGACGAGACACACCATTTCTCTCTCAGTTTGTGCGCTAGTCCTCAAATCTTCCCCAAAATTACTTTACACTACTAATGAAAATACCAGGATTGATGGTAAAATCATATTGTGGTTGGGTAATGCTGAATTTGAGTTTGAAATTTGAACTAGCAGTCTCTGTAGTTAATGTTATTAACAAATTGAGGCCACATGTGAAGTGACAAAAAATATCTTTTGTTCTTCACAAAACTCGGTGTGTTCTGTTTCTTCTTTGTGCAGCACAGCTGTTCATCTTCTCCATAGGATTTCCTGAAATTGCAAAAGTGAAGATGCTACACCTTCATGTTTGACTTCTCTGAGGAGACAGAATGAAAGCATGACTAGATCAGCAGTCTTTTCACTTTGGGCTTACAACTAAAAAGATTTTTTTATGTAAAAATACTTCTGCCTGAAGAAAAGACATCCCTTTGACTTCTGCAGTGTGCAATTGCCGTAGATACGTGCCTCCTTTGCGCGGTTAGCCACATTAACGAGCAGCGGTGGAACGGGTCCCTGTGGTAGAGGACAGTTCAGAGTATGCGTGTGCTTCTCAGCCTCCTTCCGCCGTTGTGACTTGTTACCGCCTGTTGTCAGACGCTGACTTTACAGTCATCCTTCTGATCACATTTTTAAATATAGCATCCTGCTGCTTTCAGGAAAGGCCTTGTAGCAACATCTCTTTTTCCAAACAGTCCAAAAGAGTTCACAAACTTCTTCTTGTAAGCTGCAGACTGTTGTGGAGGGAGGAACTGTGTGGAAACACCACAGCTGCTTTCTGCAGCGTGGACACTGATATGGACCTGTCCTCTGGCTCAGGCGTCAGAGCCGTTTCTTCCAAATCCGAACACTGGCATTGACTATTGCGGCTGCTCGAGGACTTGCAGCTTTACAGTAAATTTGATACTCAGGTGCTACCCAATAAGCTTAAGCGTTTAAGTACAAATTCTGGCCTTATCTCTGCAGCACTGCTTTTCCAGTTCTGCCTGTCTTGAGCTGCTCTAAATGCTGCAATTATGCACAAAGTTCTCCGAGGACCAGTAATGGCACGTTTGGCATCCATAAGAAAAATGCTGTGTCCATTATTATAGCCTGCACTAGGAAAGCTATGATAAAGGCAGATTGCTTTATGAAAGAGCATTAGTTCATTTTCTTAGCCCTGCAAAGTTACCTGCTTCTAAACTGGTTAGTGTTAGTAATAGTGAAATAAAGCACAGCACAAAAATTAATAAGACAAGTTCAAGCACTTTCTTTTACTCTGTCATGTGATAAAGACATCTAGGCTTAATGAGTCGTTTGCCATCGCAACAGCAACGTTGAAAGAATAGAGGAATCTCTGGTATCTTAGCCACTTGAGAACTAAAATATGAATATGTATTTTAATGTGATTAATAATTAAACCAAGTATATTTTGAGCCAACTATATAGCTGCAGATACTGAAAAGCGCATTGCACCTGCCAAGTCTTTGATGCAATTACTAATACATTGGCTTCATTAGAGCGCAAAAATACTGTCCTACAGAATTTAGCAGATTGCTGCTATCTGCTATAAAGGACAAATTTCAGTGTCTCTCCAGCCCGTAGTATTTAAATCAGTGTATCAGAAAAGCACCTGTCCCGAGGATCCTAATTTTCTTGCTTGTTGCATTGACAGCCAGGATTGCATCTCTTGGTTATTGTGCTTATTCAAGCGATGTTTTAAGAGAAAAGCAGTCCCGAACTAGAAAGTGACTAAGTTTAATAAACACATGGTTAGAGAGCCTGTGTTTTAAAAACACTGTTAATCCTCCCCTTCTCCCCAGTTAGAACACGCATTCTGAGTCAGCACTGAGACTTGGGGATCCCACATTCGGAGCCTGGGTGAGTCAGTATTAAGGCTGCAAAAGGCTACGGCTGCTTCTGCAGCGCCGTCCAGCCTTGTGTAAAATGCAGGTTGTCGCTTTTACTCCATATAGATGAAAAGTACAGATTTATTTTTTAAACAGCTTAGAATTTAGGAATGAAACTGTATGGCTTGTAATTCTACCTGACAAATTTGTTTGTCTGTCTGCACTACCTCCCTGTCAGCTTCTGGAACGAGCTTAGGTGGGTAGCAGGGATGAAACTGTTCTTTCTGGTACTCCTGTTAGCTTGTGGTGGAGGGAGAAGAAGGGCTTCTCTCATCTCCAGGAATTCTGAATTAAGAAAATTAAGATTTCTTATTATTCAAGACAAGTAATTAAACAGAAACTCAGACTTTTTGAAGACTAGCAACAAATACATGAAGAAACTAAAGTATATATTCAGGTGCAGATCAGCTCCGGTTAAAAAATTCTCTCTGGGCTCTTTTTCTTCAAGAGGCTGTGCTGTTTATTTTCCACTAGTTCTCTTCTTTGTGTGTCCCAGAAATAAACAATACCAGTTGGTTTAAGGTTTGAAAATTTGCCCCACAGGAAGCATGCAAGATCATCTCTTGTAACGTAATTATAGTGTTAAACTCTGGCATAACTTTTGTAATGACAGTGTGGTTCCCCCCGTTATCTGTATATTTTCATTAGGACAATGTATTTGTTCTGCAACTTTTTAATAACAACAGTTACAACATATTTTGACTTTAAAATTTGGATTCAAATTTGGCGTGTATCTCTTGTCTTCGGGACACCTAACCTTGACTGCATCATTTGCAACTCTCGCAGAATGGTTGAACTCTGCTTTTTAGGCCATAGCAGAGTTTGTTGCTCAAGACACTCTGTGCTAGAGGCAAGGTCAGGATTTGAGAGCTCTCGACTGGACGGCGTGGTCTCGGGCATTTGTAACCATACTAACACCAGGGAAAAAAGACCCCGCTTTTTTAAGGGAAAATCATTGCAACGTAAGATCACTTTTTGTCATGATCTGTAACTACAAACTAAAGAGTTGGAGGACATAGGAGCTTAGCTATTTGCTGAACCTGAAGGTGCGCAAATGTGAACTTGAAAGATCTGTTGTCAGAAAAGAAGATTTGACTCAATGGTGAATAAAAAAAGAGCTTATATTAATTGGAAATCTGAAATTATGTGTTTCAATATATTTGTTATATTTAAGAATGGTATAAATTAAGGTTTAAGAATGGTATAAATTAAGGTTTTTTTCTTTATAAGAAGGAACTTTTTTTTCTAGGCAATTATAAAATAACATTATGGTAATTTCTTGCTTGAACAGCCTTCAGTGGCCTATGTACATACCACACCAGGCTTACCGTCAGGCTGGGAAGAAAGAAAAGACGCTAAGGGCCGTACCTACTACGTCAATCATAACAATCGAACCACAACTTGGACGCGACCTATCATGCAGGTATGAAGAGCTGTTATATCGTTTAACTTAGACAGCAAACACTTCGCACGTGTTGAGTGTAGTTCCAGGTCTTCAGAACTCCAAAATTAAAAAAAAAAAATCCTAAGCATTGTCATGACAAGATTTTTTTGTTAATCATCTTAACTATATGGAGATACGGGTTAAGTTTATTGCTACAATGGAGGGAATTTATGGAGAGGTACATAGCAGAAATAAATAGAGACAAATACTTTTTTAGGATTGAATTTGAAAGTTCTGTTGGTTCATTAAAAAAATTGTCTATTTGCCCTTCCAATGGACTTAAAATGAAATAATAAACTTGATCTTTCCAATACTACATTTAATGCTTCCTTAAAATAATGTGATAAATAAATAAATGAAGTAATGATGTCATTTTAAAAATGTCCTAACTCTGAATGAACTGTGATCCTGACAACTAGCTAACTTGGTTTTACTTCTGAAATAGCTTGCAGAAGATGGCATGGCTGGGTCAGCAACCAACAGCAACAACCATTTGAGTGAACCTCAGATAAGACGGCCTCGTAGCCTCAGCTCACCCACAGTAACTTTATCTGCTCCACTTGAGGTGAGAGACACTGTCCTCAGCAAGGATCGCCTGTGTTTGGCTTCTCATTCTTTGTTCTCTTTATAACCTTTTAGTTATGCAGCACAGCCACTTTTCCTGACCTGCTAATTTTGTCCTGACATATTACAGCTTTCTTTAGTAGTTTTCTATGTGCATCTTTATGTTGTACAATAGTAACTTCCATGATCACTGAATGATATGAGAAAGTCTTTCTTATATATGATAATTTAATTAGCTGACACTTGTTTCTCTGTTTGAAATATATACATTATTGTGACTCCTTTCAAGTCCTCAAGTTTATAAAATCAGAAGTATTTTTTAAGTTGAAACATTTATTTTGATGCTGGTTTCTTTGAAAATCGTACATGCAATTGATTTTGGAAAATGCTGGGATGAGATGCTGATTTTGTGCTTTATGTTTCTTGTCTTTCAAAAGGACTTCTTTTAAGTATCTTTAAAGATAATTCAGAATAGTATTGAATGATGTTCTCTGAAACATATCTGAAGAATAGTGGCTTCTTATGCAATCAGAGACTGTGTGATTTACTTCTGAAAGTATGACTAAACCTTTTAAAACAGTTAAACATGGCTGGTGGAGGAGAGTGAGTTCTTAAACTTCTTCAAGCTGACACTGGTGTCATCGTCATCCTTCCCTTCACCCTCTCTTTCCTGCTCCTCTCTTTTGCCCCTGCAAAAGCTCTCCAACAGTCATGTGAAGAGTGTAATGTTTAGTTCATTTTATTTTATGCATCATTCTTCTTTCTTCCTTGTACTAAAAAATGCTGTCCCAGTCATCAAACGAATCATTAAACAAAGGTAGCATTATTGGATCTTTTGATCCTACTTTGGATGGGATGACTGTAGTTGTTAGATTTAAAAATGAACTGCTTAATTCCCATTACCATTGTTAATTTTAAAGACTATGTTTACAGTAATTTAATAAATGAAATTTAAAAATTCTGACTATCTTAAACTAAAACACTCAAGCCATTCCTCTCCTTACGGAAATTTTAAACATTTGAGCTGGCGGAAGTCACTGGCTAAGCACCTGAGGCTTTAGTTTCTGGAAGTGATCAGCCAGCTTTTAATGGCAATAGCCTTTTTCACAACTGCGAGGAGAATAGCTTTTTCCACCTCGCTATATTCAGCTAATCCGTTCAGTGGTTGGTTGTTTTTTTCAATGTTCAGAAACCACAAGGTGCTGGAAAGCACAAAGCTTGTTTTCTTTTATCCACCTCTGAATTTAAAAAAGAAATGTTTTTTTTAATTAAGGTGTAGACTTACTAGTATTAAATCTTCAAGGATACAATCACCAGGAGAAAAGATCAGTTCAGCATTTTGGAAGGGACTTTCTTTGTTTTTATTTAGTTTGTTCTTTTATTGTAAAACGTGTTTAACTTTCTGTGCAACACATATGGAAAGCTTTTATTTAATGAGAACAAATTTAAATATTACTTTCATACACTATAATTTAGCTGCATTTTCCATCCAAATGCAGCATGAAACAAGCCACAAATAAGACTATAATAGTTTTGAAAATATCTTTGTTTATTCTTCGTTTTCTAATATAACAGGGTGGGGAAAAAAGCAATATAGTGAATAAATGTTGTTAAATTAGAGGAGTGCCTAAATAAGCATGCATAGATTTAGTCAATCTTAATAATTAGCAAAACAAGTAGAAAACAAACAGTTATCATGTATCAGCCAAAGAAAGCTTATTTTTAGAAAGTAACTAAGAAGTTCAAAGGCGAACAATATTAAAACTGAATATTTAAATCTCATTTTCTGTTTGGTGGTGATAGGCAGTGTTTTCTTAGATGAGTAAATCCGGATCAAATTTTTAAAGCTTTTCAGACATCTAAACATACAGTCTCCTAGTGGAATTTTTGAATGAGCCAGATCACTTAGCTCCTGCTGTTACAAGTAGGCATCGATCAATGAAGTCATTTCGAGGCTGTGAGCATTTATTAAAAAAAAATAAAATTGTCCAAGATTTCTAATTGCAAACTGATACAAGGAGTCTAAATCTCCATTTATTTTAGGAACTTTTTTTAAGGTCATGTCTAAATGTTTTGTCTGAAGTTGCAGTTGAGAAATGCATTGAAAAATGAATAATATCACCTCACCTTTAAGGAGATACTTTTCTATTATAAAGTGTTTGAGCCATATTGTACCATAAAATGTGAAGCAATGCTTTTAATCTTTTTCTGTGTAAAATTAAATATGAGCACGTATGAGGCAGCTGCAGTAAAATATGTACTCAAATTTAAATACGATAGGTGTTACCATTGCAGAGGGAAGGGATAAAACACTGTGTCCTCCACAACAAAAAGCTCGGTATGTTACAAGGGATGGAAAAACTTTGCTGTGATACCAAGTTTTATTCATTTTACAGTGCTGAGTGACAGGTGGCAAATTGTCCTGTTCCTCCTTTTCCCCAGGGCATGAAGGACTCGCCCGTGCGCCGAGCTGTGAAGGACACCCTTTCCAATCCGCAGTCCCCGCAGCCCTCGCCTTACAACTCCCCTAAACCACAGCACAAAGTCGCCCAGAGCTTCTTGCCACCGGGCTGGGAGATGCGGATAGCCCCGAACGGCAGGCCCTTCTTCATTGATCACAACACTAAGACTACTACCTGGGTGAGTGGAGTTCTAGGTAATGAATTTCAAATCTGTTGCCATATTTTAAATATTTGTGTCTTGCCCTCTCTGTTTTCCTGCCTGTATCCCCTCCTTTTTATTGTGGCATTTGTGTTGTCTTTAGTTACAGTTCAGGTTCAGTACGAGTTCAGTTCATCAGCCTGACATGTCATAAAACTGATCTAGGAACCTGACTACATCCTCTATTGCTGCTTTACAGTGTTGCATAGACTTTCAAAGCTGATTTCTTGACGTGGTTGTAGTGCTGCCATTGCTGCACTCAGAGAAGGGAAACTTCTTTTTATTTATACACTGAAAATACAATTTGGTGAATTTATGCATCCCATACCATGCAATAGTGTTTTGCATTTTGTATCTGACATTTGTATACTTGATAAACTGGTGCATGCAAGTATTATATTTGAAACTCCCCAGATTTGGGGTTCAGAGGCATACAATGTGATGGAGATTTGCTGTTTAGTTTGAGACTGTAATTATGTTGTATTTTGCTGCGACTAGTACTGCTTTTTTATTAACATAATACATGTTCGTCGTCTTCAGTTATCAGGATCCATTTTTATTTGTTTTCTGTCACGAGGCTTTATTTTTCAGTAGTAATAGTAATAATGTTTCAATAAACAAATTGAAGAAAAAATTAAACTAGGAAAAAATGTAAAAGGAGACCCAAAAAGGGGCATCAGTATTTTCTCACTTCTGTATGAACTTAAAAGATATTTTCTAGTAGAATGTCTGGTCTTCCTTCTTCTGGTTAGATGTATACATTTTGCAATAATTGCAACTGTAGGCAAAGTGTATTACCTGCTGAAGGATAAGCAGTAGTGATGTGAGTTTGGAATACCAGCCTGGGGCTTAATTTAGTTTACTTAAGCAAAATTCAAGGATTTAACTACTTATTGCTTATGTACTCTTAGAATAAAGAATTCATTTTTATCCACTGGAATTTATTCTGTTACTCTAAATTTACTATCCTAGAAGGCAAGGGTTTTTTTAAATTGCTGTTGGTATTAAAAAAATAAACACTTCAGTATGAGCTGAGAAGTTACTTTGCATCTGTCCATCTCTGTGTCCAAGATGGTTATTAAGGTTCGCTATTCATGCTATTCCTTGAATAAGGAGACATGCCAGATCCCAAATGTCAGTTTGATCATTGAGTTCCTAGTATCAGTTACTGTCTCTTTCTTATTCACTTACAATAGCTTCGGAAAAAATCAATACAGTGAGGAAGATGGTTATGTATTTACACCAAATTGGGACAGCGACACTTTCATTTTAGCGCTGTGGAAAGTTTTATTTTGTTTTTTCTTGATAAAACTTCCTTCAAATATTAAATGATCTATGATCAGGCACTGTTATCTACCATATTAAGGTTGTAGTCTATATGTGGTCCTGTCAGTGAAAAGCAGTGCATTGACTTGGCTGCAGTATAAATTAACGCACATCTTGTTTGTACTTAAATTTGTCAACCTTTAAGTTCAAACTCGAGAGAGATCAGCATGCTTAATCCATCTGGTAATCTCAAGCATTTTTGTATCTAGCTTTTTTTTCTGTGACCTATTTCACTTGCCACTTTTTGTCTTATTTGGGCATTAATTTAATATCTCTTCATTAATAAAAATTTAAGAAGCTCATTTTGATCCTTTTCTAGCCTTTTTCTCATTGATTGGCTTATTTCCCTATGTTTTTAAGAGCCAAAAATATGCATATGTTTCTAAGTGCCACTTATGGGAGTGTGTGAATTTGTAAATTAGTGCTGTTTTGTTTCTAAGCATACCTCTGGAAATAACACAGTTAAGGTCTTAACATCACTCTCACTACCTGCAACATTTAAAAAATTGTTGCAATTTATAAATCTTAATAAATTATTTGACACATCCAGATACCAAATGCTCTGTAGCTCTAATGTGTTTTGGTTTTGTATTTTATTCCCAAAAAAAAACCCTTGAAGAGTAGTCCTAATGTAGGCAGATTTCTTTTCCAGCTAATTCTGCATTAGACTAAGTGTGTAGTTCTGACTTTATCTGATGGATTTGTATTACAGGAGGATCCACGGCTGAAATTTCCAGTGCATTTGAGATCAAAAGCTTCTTTGAATCCTAATGATTTGGGCCCTCTTCCTGTAAGTGGCAATGCATATGTGTTTTAATGCATACCTGCTCTCTTAAGAGAATTCACCTGTTACTGCTTTTGTTTATTGTATGTGGATATGTGCGTTACTATCATCACTTCAGTGTAGATTTGAAAGTTATGTTTATATATAACACCAAAAAACTTTACTGTGATCTGTGAATCATTCAGGCTTTTTGAAGCCAGATCATAGTATTTCTGAAGTGGTTGAAGATTTCTTTGCTTATATGAAACACTGAGCTTTGAATAAACTTATCCTTAGTTTTATCACTGACTATGTGATTTTAGGTAATTAACTGTTGCTTTAGAAAAGTTTGCTCAAAGTGAGCTTTGTAAATGTGCCGGTGTATACAGACATGCAAAAATCTAAATAAATTCTAATATTGAATGACACTTATATTCTATAGAGAAAATCATCATATTAATCTCAAAAATTGTCATGCTTGTAGCCAGTGTGTAATATTGATTTATACGCATGTTAGATAAAAAGCTTTGCTTTGTTTTTAAAAAGCTGTGTCCTCAAGTCAGAAGGTAATCTGTGAAAGATGACACTCTTTCTAAGGTGCTGATAATTACAGCATCATGTTCGTTGCCTCGTACATACGAAGCACACTTCTGATATTGTCCGTTGGGAATACCCTTGCCGCAGCGGCGGTCTGAACGAGGGTAAGCTGCCGAGGGCCACCCGCACCCTCGGCGTTTGGGAGGTCCCAGGGCGCGCGGGGGGCAAGCAGCTGTGCCTGTAGAAGGGGCTGCTGTCCCATCCTATAGACAGGGCACATTAAATTAACTTGGTTTTAAACAGTGTGAACAATTGAGCCTTTAACCCTACTCCTTGTCGCTGAACTGGGTTACAGTTTACTTACATGAACGCCTCTGCCGGCAAAGCAAAACGGGGGCTGCCTTTGGGCGAGAGTGGTGACACTAGCTGGGGGTGGTAACCCCTGTTACCAGCTGTGATCTGACATCCTCCTCTGACACATCCCAAAGTCTCACTGCCCTCGTCTTGATTAGCAAAAAGATTTGTTTTGTATTTAAATCCAGTTAGGCAACTTGTCAGGCCCAGTGTCTTGAAACATTAATTAGATCAAAAACTCTGCTCAGATGAACATATTTATTAGAGTGCATTTACTAATTACAACACAGCGGTAAAGCAATTTTTTAACAAAACAGCTGTGGAAGTAGCTGTTCTCTTGTAATTTTTCAGATAGATTGAGCATGCATTAATCTCCAGGGAGACGTTACTTAGATAGAAGACACTGCAGGAGTAACTGAACGTCCAATTTACAATTGATTCTGTTAATTGCAAGAGATAAAACATGCCATTAAATCAGGGAAGCCTGGTATATACTATTGGAAGTACATAACTAGCAACAGATTTAAACTCGGTTGAAACAAGCCATTTTTGAGGTAAGAATGACTACAGACTTTAACAAGAGCTGTTTAAAAATATTGAAATAAAATCATTTATCTTCTGTATTGTGTAGAAGGCAGAAGCTAGACTGAGTGCTAGGTTGGACAGTGTTGCCTGTACAGTCTGCCATTTGTTTTTCTTTCTATACTGTAATCATTTGGAAGGTAGGAAAAGAGAATAACTAAAAAGCGAAGACCTGAGGCCTAGGTTAGACATTCTTGGCCTGCTTTAATAGCATCCTGACTTGTATATTCACAGACTGTATATTCAGAGACTCTCCAGCCAGACAGATGGTGGACAGTCTGATCTTTGTGATTGCTTCCTCACAGTAGGAAATGGTTGTAAATCTTGATGCAAGAAGTTTCCACTTCCAGTATTTTTAGAAAAAAATATTAACTGTCCTGGATATAGTTATCTGTAAAAACAACCAGTTCTTCTTTTGAGTCTTGCTATGCTGTTGGCCTTGACATAATGCATTTGTGATGTTTTGTGTTTTCTACCTCACAAACATCTTTCAAACACTTTAAGAAGCTGTGGGTAATGTATTGCTTCATGCTATGTGAGAGCAGTAGCATTTCACTTATTTTCTTTCTCTCTCTTTTTATTCCCCAATTCTAGCCTGGTTGGGAGGAAAGAATACATTTGGATGGAAGAACGTTTTATATAGATCATAGTAAGTAAGCACTCAGGTACTACAACATATAGACAAAGGGAGGTAATAAATATTGAAGTGAAAGCTTTATAATTTTACTCTTCATTTAGGAAGCCAGGTGTTGATATGTGGAGACATTGATACCAGAGACTTAGTGCCCTCGTACGGTACTGTATATTCACTGAAAGCTTGCTTTTAATTGGCTCATCAAGCTTTGTCCCTCTCTGACTTGTGAAGCATTAACATTTCTTCTTTGTGGTTTCTTTCGTTCTTGTTGATATTTTGGATTCTTTGTTGTTGTTGTTGATGATCCCATGGCTTATTTGCACTTAATAAATTAAAATATACACTAGGAATAGAAAATAAGATGAGAAAAGATCATATAGCCACAACTCTACACATAGGCAGTGGAGAAATAACGCTGCTGAGTGCTTTTTTCTCTCGCTTCTTTAAGAAGGTCTTGTGGCAGTGCTAGTTCTGATCTTATTTCCTATTTGTAGCATGTTATATTGCACCCAGCCCATTAATATCTCTTCAGTTCTGTTAGTGAAGTTATAGTGTAAGTGATGTTTCATTGTAGATTTGTCTTTTACAGCATCTCAGAACTATGTGAATCTTTGTTGTTGTTTGAAAGTAAAGTAGACCAGCGGGGGGGAGGGTTGTTTTTGTTTGTTTGTTCGTTTTTTAAGAATTCTGCTGGACTTTATAATGAGGTATTTCTGCTGATGGTATAATCTTCACAGAAATGGGTAGCTCACAAAACAACTGGAAGAGGGTACATTTGCTACAGAGAGCTCGTAGAATGAACATCTTAAACCGTTTTACATATTTGACAGTGTTACGGTTTTCCTTTAGTATCAGCAAAACTAACTCCTATGCTTATCTGCAGTTGTATATTATATCATTATTAAAATATGGCTTCTAAAGTAATATGAATTTTGAAATCACATACATAGTTTTAAATAAAAAACAGAAATAACATACATGTCAAGAGCAAGATTAACTTTCAAACATTAGTACAGAATTTTTAATGCTCTTTATACATTCAGCAATTGTCTCAATCAACACGTCAGGAAAATTAAATCTAGCAAGTTACTGTAACCTTCTGTCGCTGAAGAGTTGCAGAATAAAACTTTCTGATTTAATATATCCGTATGATTCCTGAACATCCCTACCATTGAAAAGTTTCAGTTTCTCAGTCTTCTAAAACTACTTATGTAGTACTAAAACAACATGTTTTAGTCTCTAAAAGTAAACAATATTAAAGGTATACATTAATCAAAATCCCCCAAAGACTTCGTAATTTCCATAAAAATAGTTTATTTGCATCTGAAATCTCTGTTTAGCCCCTCTTTTGATCTGAAATTTTTAGCTTTGTAGATAGCAGACTTTATGTTGGTTTTTTTGTGGGTTTTTTGGTTAATGCTAGTTGTTCCAGCAAGCATCCTTTCCTCTCCGCGAGGTGTTACACCATTGCGGTTTGCAAGGGGACTGCAGCAGCAGCGGAGGTGATGCCGGCGGTGTTACAGTGGACACGCTCCGGTTCCCCCGTGATAACATAGTGCTCCGTGTTTAATGAACGCCTGCCAGCAGCAGTCAGCGTTTAGTGATCTGTCCTGAACAATCTCAGTAGTGGCTTTTTCACAGCATCGATAAGGAGTGCTATGGCAATTGCGCACTACAGGATTTCAGTATTATTCCTTCCTTTATTTATTTGACCATAATTAGACCTTTATGACGGAGTCTGCTCACTCCTCCTCGTTTCGTGACTGACTTTAGAAATACACTGGAAACAGCAGCAGGTGTGATCAGCTGTACTTCCCCAAAACAGGAGAGCCTCGGCAGCCCGTTACTCTGGCGACGGGCCATCATTTCGGTTGTTCTCTGCTGAAGCAGTTAGCTGAGATGCAGCACGTGTAGTTAGTTTCATTAGTAGGATGCAAATGTTGAAAGTGTTAACAGATTCAGCTGCTACTAGTCCCGGATCCCCAGATACTCTTCTGTAAATTATCGTGCGTAATTACCCAGTACTATTGTCCTATTTTATTAATGTTTTTCTCTTCCCTGAGAGAAACTGTAAAAAAGTCTAATTCAGGCAGCACAGGAGCTGCCTCCTGGGGAGCAGCCCCAGCGGCTGTTCAACATAGAGCATAAACTAATAAAGCAGAACGTTGTTAGAATAACGTAGGTATTACTTGTCATGCAGTAGACTGAAAATACAATACATTAGTTTTTAGATTTTAACTTTAAAACAGTTTATTAAGAATAGTAATTATTGGCTTTAATTTCCCCAGTGCTCAACCCTTATAAAATACAGCCTCTAGTTCTCCGAGGTTGGTCCTTAGCCAGCTGCGTCAACGTTATTTACCGTCCCTGGATAAATTAGTATTCTGCAGCTACTGTAGCATGCTTATACATTTCCTGGGAGCATTTTAGGAAAATATCACCTACCTGTTGGAAGGTGTCTTGAAGGGAAACAAAGGTTTTCCAACCATATTCAGACTAGTTATCGCTGACAGAGGGATGGTTTCCTTCAATATCTGTCCTGGATCCGCCACTTCTCAATATACTCATTAGTGATTTGAACAATAAACAGGGGGAATGTATTCATTCGCTCAGCCAAGAACTTCACGGTGGTAGAGGCAGGAAGTGCTCAGTAGGACAGGGTTAGAGTTCAGCATGATCTGGGCAAATTGCAGGTGCGGCTTGAAGTAAAAGAGATGCTGTTTAATAAGAATTACAAAATACTGCTCAAAATGGAAGTAATTGGCAGAATTTTTGTTAAAAAGGGCATGAAAATATCATCAGGTAAACATCAGTTAAGCAAATGTACAGTGAGGTACCAGTTGGAGCGTCCTGAACAAGGCCTGAAGTCATCCTTCTCGCCTGCTCAGCCCTGGCCGTGTCGCAGCTGTGATGCTCTAGCTGGTGGGACTGGTTCCCAACTCCAGCGCAGTGGTGGGCCAGATGGGGAGGGACCAGAGGAAACGGGAATCCTCTAAGGCTGTTTGTTACCTTTGGTTTCATAGAAAGCTACCACCATAACTTACGGTTCGCAGTTTCAAGTGGGTCTCTGAGAAAGGAACTGGTGTGGAAACAGTAAACTTTGTAGAAGGAAGTTTGAGCAGGTTGAAGCAAGATGAACAGGACCAAATTTGGAGTCAGGCCTTGCCGCTCGCTGTGATCTGCAGGAGACATGGTTTCTGGAGCTGTCAGCCTAAGATCCTTCTTCCCTAGTGTCGATAAGCACTAAATAGACAATGTGTTAAGGGAAATAAAATAGTATTTTAATACTAAATTAACTGATAGATCCAAGCTTCTTGAAATGTTCTTTTCTTGTGGTCTCTCTGAATTTTATTCAGCAACATTTAATGAATGTCAGTGTTCAAAAACCAGTCTAAATTTTTGGCTGTTTTAAAATTAGATTGGGATTGTTAAAACTTACGGGTCTTTTCCAACTATAGAAACATGGAAAATACTTGTATTTTAATATAAGCGAGTTTGGTTTTTTGCTGTTACTATAGTAGCCTTAAAAACAATTTTTTTTGAAACTTAGTATGTTTATTCCCAAACTAACAATTGCAAACTTAAAATCTTGACCACTATTTTAATACACATATCATAAATCAGTGCATGTAACCAACGGGTATGTTATTACCCTTGCAGTGCAGAAAATACATGGCTTAAACCTTGCCATTGCAGATGGCACCTAGTTTGGTTTTTGGAGCATTGTCTTATTGTTGCAACATCATCATTTTGTTGTGATTCTATTGTGTTCAGATCTTATGAGGAACAGTTGTCTTGGGGCAGCGAGAGTTTTACCATAGTACCTTACATAGTAACCTTACTGTCTGGCCCTACCAGTGCTCTTAAAAACTGTACATGAAATGAACTGAATTCTGTTGCGTTATGCCAAAATCCGCTTTGGTCAAAACTGAGTGATCTCTTATACCATGGCTGTATCATTTTGCCTCCCTATAACTTTTTCATTAAATCAATGTCTATATTTTTTTCTCTTTTTTTTAAAAAAGAGGTTTTATCCCCTTCCCTCCAAATTTAAATTCAGGCTGTCTTTTAAAATTTTTATATCTTGGCTATCTTGATGCAAAATTTCAGATAAACTTAGTTTGTCATTTGATGAAATTTTGTGGTTCCTTTACCTTTCAGGCATGAAATCTGTGTATTTCTAATATGAGCTGAGTTCAGACCATGTTCAAGTAGAACATGTACAGACTTTGATATAGAAGCAATGTAAATATACTGGGTTACGTTGTAGTTTTGCATTTTTGAATGAGTGTTTCCAACTAAACAGTGTGATGGGGTTTTGATGGATATGGGTGAATGCAGTCTTTTCTAACCCTGAAATACTAAATTGTGGAAATGATAGGGAAAAGAGTTGGGGGCGGGGACATAAATTCACAGTATGGCAACAGAGAAGTGATGTTATGATTTCTTTTGTTATTCGCAGATAATAAAATTACCCAGTGGGAAGACCCCAGGCTGCAGAACCCAGCGATTACTGGTCCAGTAAGTACCGCTATGGATTTTGCGCATCGAATGCCATGATTTGGAGTGCGTTCAGGGCAGGCAGGAGGCATTTTGGCAGCACCGCTTGCTGTGTGCCCTCTCGATCGGGTCAGGCTGTGCCTGGTAAACAGGCGGTGAAGCAGATTGCTGCCTTGCATGGCCTTTCTGGGGGTACCGGCCTTGTGCGGGCCACCTCTGCCCTCCCAGGCAGCGGGGAAGCCAGTCACGGTGCCCCAGCCGTTGCCTTGTCCCTGGCGTGGAAGAGATTGGGCGGCACAGAAGAGATTGGACGGCAGTGTGGTCCCCGTTTTGGTGAGCACTGGTGTCCGTCCTGGCCCACCACCAGCTGCCCGAGGTCCAGCGCAGTCACGTGCTCGTCAGGAATCGCTGGAGCGTTTGTCACCGTAGCGCTGTGCGCGTAGTGCCCTGGTCAGACAACATGTGGTCTCGGTGGCTGCTTGGTGGTTTTGGGGCCTCCCTAGCAACAGCTACCCAGATAGGGAGTTTTTCCAGTCTTCAGTGTGCGTCCTTTCTTACACCTGCTAGTGCGTGGTGCTAGCATCTTTCCTGGAGCACCCAAGAAACGTACTTCATCAGTAGATGTGATGGTAGATCCTGAAATACGTCCGTCTCAGGGCTGAGAGGGAGGGAGGGCTCGCTCTTCAGAAGGACAGAGACGATTTTGTTGGGCCAGTTTTTATTTCTTACATTGTTTTGTAATTTCTGGATGGTGCTCCAGCCGTTCTGAGATGGCGTAGCTAAAAACGCGCTGGCCACTAGTTCGCGCTCCGAAACACCTGGAAGCTGCCGTTTCTCATCCACTGCGTTCTCCTGCTGCTGCAGCCTGAGACTGGGTCCGCTCAGTGGGTGATGAATGGGATCTCTGGAAGAGATCCTTTACTGGTAGGGTCCCCAGCTGAAAGCAAAACCTTAAAATCTCAAGGCAGATTTTGCAGTTGTATTTGCTGCTACTTGTGATGATGAAATTCCAGGTGTGATTTTACTTAAAGTACATCTGAAATAATGTTAGTGTAAAATATTCTTCAGGTTTTTTCATCTTTCTTCTTCCAAACTTTCTGATATTATAACTTTCTTACTGTGGGACAGACAGTACTAAATCTTTGCATCTTATCCCTTCCTCCAGTGCGCTCAGGTAGTGTGTTTTGTTACCAAGCTGTGGGAAGGCCCTGTGTCTGCTCCGAATCCTCAGTCCTTGGAGTTTCAGACCAAGTGCCTTGCTGAATCATTGGTAATAAGGTTTAGGAGTGTATATAGGAGAAATGTTCATATTTACCCCTTATATGGGTCACAGAATTTTATTGAGGTGAGACATTATGACATACGTTTTTGGATTTCTGGATAATAAAAAGCTCTTTCCTCTCAAAAGGGAAGCAAGTGTAAGAAAGAGAACAACCGGGGCTAATAAATTCAAAAGAGACGTAAAACTTACTGAAGATAAAACAGTTTTCAGAATATGAACCTTAGAAAAAATAAACTCATGTTTTTACTTTAATCAGTTTTTCAAAACATCAAATATATGCAGTGATTCTTTGACCTTTTTTATGCAGTTTTATGTTGTTTTACGGTGTCCCGAGCGATCAGATTTCCAACCTTTAAGATGTTTTCAGGTGGAAAGAGGAAGAAATCTGCCAAGAATACTTTTTATTTTGGGTAAAGGCTCGTGATTTTTAGGGCCACAGTTCATGGCAGATTAACTACTGTATAGTGTAATCCTAATTGCACTTGTTTATTAATAAGGTTATTAACAATCACTTGCTTGAACATAATTGCTTTTGGACTGATTTATCCATTTATCATGGACTTAATGCTTGAGATACTAATCTACAGTATATTGTACAAATTCTTCCATTTATTCTCCCAGAAACCTTGAGTATAAATGGGAGAGACTATTTGGAGAATTTCGTTTCAAGATAATCAATCCTGATCCCATTAAGTAAATAACAGGTTTTTTTAAGAGGAAGCAAGATCAAATCTGTTTTATGGCCACTTAATCATTCATCTTAATGATTTTAATAGTATTTTTGGTGCCGTGACAAAAACAAAGACATGCTTAAATTGCATTTCACATTGAATTTAAATAATAAAAGCATGTCAAGAGATTCCTTAATGGCTGCAATATAGTGTTATTATCATCAGAGCATAATTTATTTTGATTTTTTTAACTTCATGTCTCATCTTCCACAAGAGAAAGATCAAACAGAAATATTTCTGCCTCACATTTTCACCTACATCTAGTCATGAATCTACTTCAAGACTAGCCCCCACACTCCCACATCGACAAACCCTGTTCTCCCCCAGAAACTGAACTTGACCCAGACCTTTGCAATTTGTGACTCAGCCTCCAGGGAGGGGAGCAGGCTGCTTCTGCAGTCCTGTGGCATTCAAAATTGTTCTTCTGCTCCCAAGAAAACACACTTCATCTGAAGTGCTGTTTTGCTAGAGCTCGGCTTCCTTCTGGAAGGATGAGTAGGGCAAGGGAAGGTCAGGATGTAATTGGAAAATATGATCTTCAAGGCCAGGAAGCCTTTTCCTTCTTCAAGCCTCTCTCTAATCCCCAGTTAAACGGATGTTGTCTATGATGTCTGACAGAAAAACAGAGAATTATGGGCTCTTACTTACATGCACAGCAGGTATTCGTCAGAGCCAGATTTGTAGCTGTTGCAGTGTCACTTCTCCAGCCTATTCCTGTCCACTCATTTAATTCCCAACTTCTTCTGTATCCCTGTTTCATCTGGGGGCTGAACAGTGTAGTTTGCCATCACCGATCTGGCCACGGGAGCACGGACGGCTTTTGTCTGTCCTGCAGCTCGATGGCCGATGCACTTGGATGCTCTCGTGTCTGGTCCCGCTTGGCCGTGGAGAAGAGCGCTGCGGGTTTGCACCTTCGCGTTGGGCTCCTCGGGCGCAAGAGCAAAGCCACGGCACGAAGAGCTGTGGGCGGCGGGCGAGACCACGGCCACCCTCTTAGCCGTGATCAGGCAGAACCTTCCTGATTAGCATCAAATGTGGCGGTTCTTCTACCTCAGTGTTGGATCCTGCCTCACCCGTAGAGTATTTTAGCAAGCAAGAGAAGCACGGTGTTAAAATAGAGACCTCTGTCCGGACTCTGCACGACGGCAGTGGTGGCTGCCTAGCCGGACACAGCTCCTGCTAGTTCAGCTTGGATTGCGCGTGCCTGGAGTCGTCCCGAGGGGCCGCTCGGGCGTCGGGCGTCCACGCAAATATTTCGGAGACCTGTGGCCGTTGGGACTGGGTGCTCACGGGTGTCAGAAACCGATTTCCAACTCTGGCGATTAATTTAGTTCTACCATCCTTCACTCCTGTGTTTTGTTTTTGTAACTTCTGCTCTAAAATTTTTCTGTCACATTGCTGTCGCTCAAAAAGGCATCCTAGTTCGCAGGCAGCTACGTTCAGTAAGTATTCAGATAAGTATTACGCAGTGGCCTGTGCTTGCTTCGAAAGAGCGGTGATTTGTTTAGAGAATGCTTTCGGATTCCGCATTAAAAGCGTTAGGGAGGTATATGCTATCAGTATAAGCAGTTTACCAGAGCAGTTTTATCACCTCCTCTCTAAGAATTAGGCTCATTCGCATAGGGCTGAAAATCGAATTTCTAGCCGTGGTCGTGTCCCTGCCAGAGTAGCGCTGGTGCGTGGGCACGTGTCGCGTCCAGCACTGCTGGGAGGGCAAACGATGTTTGTTGTTCATGTGGTAGCTTTACTGGAGCCCCTAATTTTTTCTCAGTTATATTTTTAAAGTTCTTTGAATTTTATGTCTCTGTGTAGCACTGGGCAGCGCTTCGCACAGCCAGCAGTGTAAATCCATGTTCTGTGGTAACAGTGTTAATTTTAAAAAATCATAAAATACTATATGGCAAGCTGATTGTTTCCTGTTATGACACATGGGTGGCAGAAATACATCCTGATTTTTTTTTCTCTGTGTTAAAGAGTTGTCTTTGCTCTATTCTGTTCCTAAAATAAGAAAAATTGAGGGTAACTAGTTGATGAAACAGAAAAATTGAGTCAAAAGGTTTGATAGCTTATAACTCAATTTACCCACCCGGAAATGGGAAAATTGTGCGTGCAGTACTACATGCGTAGTGGGGTATTTTTCCAATGAACCCATAGCATACATATCTAGATAGCATGTCTTTAAACTTCTATTTTTGTTCAAATAATACTGGAGTATCACATTGTTAAATACCTGTGAAATAACCTGTATTTACAATTCTCTGGCAGGCAGTTCCGTATTCCAGGGAGTTCAAGCAGAAGTACGACTACTTCCGGAAGAAGTTAAAGAAACCCGTGAGTAGGACCGTGCTGCTTTGTGCTGGGGCCAGTTACAGTGTGTCGGGGAGAAAACAGCCATCTGAAGGGTAGATGTAGAATGGTGGACACTCTTGTTATGTCACACTTGCCAATTTTTCCTGATCATCCTACTAAAGGAGTTAAATAGAACAAGAAAACTGAAGAAAGTTTGAATTTGGTTAATTGCTTTCTGAACAAAAACTTTTACAAATCTTTAAGGTTTGTATTTTCCTGCGTGAATGGAAAATCAAAGCGATGAGGCCGCAAAGAAGTAGCAGTGGTTCACTGCTTCCCATTGCACCTGGGACTAAGTGGTGTGTTAGCTGACAGGCCTTCAGGCTGAAAATGGGCCTGAGGGTTGGTATTTCTCCCTCATCTTCCACAGTGGCCTTCCAAGGGCAGAGCTGAGACAGGTGGGCAGGGCAGAGCCCACGGTTGTACTGGAGCACAGGCTTCTAGTGCTCCTGTTCTGTGCAAAAAGTCCTCTCCGTGCCACCTTTACCGTAAGGGCATGCTCAGTATTAGCTTGTCCGTGATACCGACTTGCACTTGACAGTATACCAAAACCAACTAAAATATGGAAAGGGACCAGCCACGCTCTTTACCTGTATGTTGATAGCTCCTTACAGTTTCATCTTTAACTGCAAGAGGCTAAATTTCTTCTCACAATATTAAAATGTAATACTTCAGAGGCACTTTGAGTATTAGGTGCTTGGACACACTAAGACTTTAACTGGCAGTAAAAAAGCAAACCTTCAAAAACGGTTGTTTTAAGTTGGTTTTATCAGGAAAACTATACCTGGCTATAAACGCCGTGTTTATGTGTTCATCCAATCTTCTGCTGCTTCCTCCTACAAATTCTCTTGCTTTTGAACTCAGTTCTCTTCCATCTTTTCTGAATTTAGCTCCCTGGGTTAAACTGTAATGGGTGTGAGCTCTCTCAATTTAGACAGAGCTCCTAAAGCCTGACCTCTGTAAGACATTTTGGCAGTATAATGCTGTTTGTTTATGTCTTGGCAATACAAATCTGTTTTGTTTACAGCACTGTAAATGTTCTTATTGTGTAACTGTTCTGGCCTTTACATGTACCTGAGTGAAAGGGCTGCAAACAGCTTGTGCGTGTCTTACCATTTTAAGTGAAAACACCCTTAAAATAGGGCATAGCAATATCAGTCATTTTCTAATTTTTTTTCTTTTCTGTTGGTTTTCATTGTTTTGTCAAATCCCATAGAAATCGTTGAACCGCAATAGTGAAATCTATCCAGTTCACCATCAGCTATCGCCTTGTAGACTTAGCACTGGAAAACAATACACAAGGGGAAACTTCCTACCCTAAGATGTCTAATCTGTCATTTAGTTGTTAACCACCAATGAGAAGTTTGTCTGAAGGCCGTTTATTGAGACTAACAAGTGCAGTGTCTCTCGTTTCACGCAGGCTGATATACCAAACAGATTTGAGATGAAGCTGCACAGAAATAATATCTTTGAGGAGTCCTACAGAAGAATCATGTCTGTGAAGAGACCCGATGTACTAAAAGCCAGGCTCTGGATCGAATTTGAGTCAGAGAAAGGACTTGACTATGGTGGTGTGGCCAGAGAATGGTTCTTCCTTTTGTCCAAGGAGATGTTTAATCCTTATTATGGTCTCTTTGAATATTCAGCAACGTAAGTTTCCATTAAAATATTTCCATTCGTACATTACACATTAGATTTTGTGTAAGAGACAGAGTTACGTTGGAGCGTAGTTAGATCATCCTTCATGATAAATCAGTATATACTCTTCCAGTCAAATCTCTGTTCCGTACTATCATTTCCTATTTGCATTTCGGGGAACCTTTCAAATTGCCACTGAAGTCTCATAAAACATTTTCATTTTTATGACAGTGTTCAACACTGCCTTGCTTGCAGCTTCCCTGCCTGCAGCTTCTGAGGCTAGCAATCGTGAAAGGAGCAGTGCCGGGAAAAAGCATTTCTTCGTGCCCTCCCCATGCGCCGTAAAGCACGAGCGCTTCAGAATTTCATAGCTCCTTTGTAATCTCTTATGAACCAGCTGCTCAGTTACAGTTCAGCAAATTTACACAGGTGGCCTCAAATGAGTGTAATTGTATTTTTGTCCTATTTTGAAGTCCCTGATCAATGTACTCATGTAAATGCGAAAGCAGGTCTCTTGCTTAAAGTACGTTTATTTTAGTCTGCTCCGTGTAACTCCACATCATGTACTTAGCTAGCAATAGTTCTCATATTTTCTTGTCTGTAGCAAGTTCACTCCTTTTTCTAGTAAGTGTTGAATAGGTTGTAAAGTAGATGAACGAAGGCTGCATAATGAGGAGTTTCTCCCGTTGGTGTCTCAGGAAAGACATGTCCTGTTGTTTGAGGGAGACAACTCACAAAACATTAATTAGCTCAAAATGCCTGTGCATTAATAGATTTCACTGGAAAAATGTTTGCCTTTTGGAATATTATTTTCACTTATGGAGGTATATGTCACCATAGATATTTTTAAAATAAAGTTATTTTATTTTAGGTTCAATTTGATGGAAAAGTGTAATTTAAATTGTCAAAATTCACACTAGATTGAGACTTGTTATCAGCAGTAAAAAAAAAAAAAAAATTACTACAGATGGCATATTTTTACTCATGTTTCTGGGAGAGACCCTAGAAGAAACAGTATTTCTTCTAATTCTCCATTGCGTAATTCTGATGGAAAATTGAATTTAAAGTTAATTCTGGGAAATATTTGTACATCCAGTGAATAAACATTACATATCATACAGTTGCTCATTTACAGATTACTGCACCGACCATTATATTACGTCTCATCAGTTTTATCTAGCCTGAAAAACATAAAGTAGGACTTAGTTAGGGATTTTTAGGAATCTCTTACTGTGCTGGAGAAATGTTGTGGGAAACTGGAAATTACTGACTTCGAGCCCACCTCATTTTTCTTATTCATTAAAATATCTCCAGTTCGCTTGTGTACAGTAACAGTAGATTTTAAGCTGTGCCCTAACCCACGTGCTTGAGAAGCTGAGGCGGCGGTGCCTCTCGAAGCCCCTTTGTCCGCTCGTGGGTTCGTCTTCCCCGTGGTTGTGGCCAGGGTCCCACGTCAGCGGGGTTCAGCGATCCCGTCGGGGGGATGCGGTTAGGAAGTGTGACCTGTTCAGGGTTGTGTGTGCGGGAGGGCAGTGTGCAGTGCTTCCTGCAGCAGAGGGTAAAGCTGGTTTTCTCGTGTCCCTTACACTAGCCGCAGGTGGGAGTATTAGTACCCTTGGCCAAATAATCCCTGTGGTCCTACCAAGAGAGTTCTGCTCAGGTCAGCCTGTCCACGCACCGCAAGATACTTCTGTTAGGGAGTGGATGGATGAGAGTATCACACTTTTGCAAAAGTAGACAAGAAATGGCCCTAAGCTCCAAGTATTTATTAACGTATCTGAGTATCTGGTTATTTAAAGACTTGGCTATTTAGATACTTTTTTTCTTCTTTCCTCCCAAAAAGGGACAACTATACGCTTCAGATTAATCCTAATTCAGGTCTTTGTAACGAAGATCATCTGTCGTATTTCACATTTATTGGACGGGTTGCTGGTCTGGCAGTGTATCATGGGAAGCTGTTAGATGGTGAGTTTTACACTTTATGGCTATGTTACTGTTACTAGATTTTTATTAAATAAATCACTTGAGTAACTCCTATGCTTTAGAGTGTAGTCTTTCGGGAGACAAAGTCTGAGTGCAAGTGGTGGAACTGGAACCCCTGGAAGCTGCATTCCTGCTCTGACTGGTGACGCTATCAAAATGACACTGTCTTGCTCAACAAATATATACAAATATGTTTTGTTCTTTTTTCCACTTTTGCTAACCCTGCAGAACCAGCATTGCTGAATGAGCTCTGTCCATAAAGGAGATGATTACTACATCTGTATCAGCCATTTCTGTGCAAACCAGCTGAGGCCAGTGGAGTTGTGTGGGTGCCAGTCACAGGATACTTTCATCTGTTAGATTCTTATACGTTGATTTAATGAGAAAGGAAGATTTCTGCTTAGCTTTGAAATCCCAGAATAAGCAAGCAAGCAGACCTTATAAACTGACTATATTTTCTTTAGAGACAGTGCAGCACCAGAGCAGAGGCTGACAGTGGTGCTTTTCTGGCATCTCCTTGGAGAGAGCAATGGCAGGTTTAAATGGTATCTAATGTACTTTGGGCTCGATGCCCCATCTTCTGTGTCTCTCTGCCTTGAAGTTCTAACATTACTTACGTTGCCGTGATTCCTGTCATTGAAAAACTGGGACTTCTGTGCCTGAGTAAAAGATGAGGCTGCTGTGTCAATTTGGGCGGTTACAGTGCCGTTTCTGGCAGGCGATTTCTTTCCCATGGGCGAGCTAAGGAATACTGTAGTGTGTTATCCTTGAGCAGTCGCATCTTTATGGAAGGGGACAATGCGGAGCAGCAGATGTAACACTCATCCCTCTGTTTCAGGCTTCTTCATCAGACCTTTTTACAAGATGATGCTGGGGAAACCAATAACTCTGAAAGACATGGAATCAGTGGTAAGATAACACTTATCAGCATGAGCAATTCTGTGAGTTTTTTCTCTGGGGAGATTTAGAAAAGTAACAATTCCAGGAAAGTGCATGGTGGAAAACACAAGGTTAGAGTTGCAAGAACTTGAGAAAGATACCTACTTATTTTTTTAACACAGTTTTTCCTGGCTAGGGCAGCAATTTCAGGACCAGCGCACTAACAGTGGTTAGGGATGAGGGAGAAGAGAGATGAGTAAGAAATGCAGCATAAGGTGCTAATTACGCTTTCAGATTTTCCACTGTGTCAGCTTTGTCCCTGCTACAAGCAGCACCATGGATGGTTTCTACTGCTTTCTGGTTGGTTTCTACCATGGGAGCAGGCAGAGGCGATGCCAGGGCTTAGCTCTGACCTGGAGAGCGAGGGAGGTCACCCACAGTGCTGGAAGAGGGAAGTGTTCCCAAACGATGAATAGTTCTCTCCGAAACGTCCTTACGAGTGCGACACAGGTTATGCCCTTATTTATGCTTCAGTTTGGTTCCCTGCACTTTCTCCAGCTCCGCTCCTTCAGCGTGAATTGCTGTCAAGTGCTTTGGAGTTCAGAGCTCCTTGGGGGAGAAAAGAATTGTTTTCCCGGGAGGTAGTCTCTAACTTTGTGTTGTAAAATGAAGGACAAGGATAAATGGGATTGATCCTGCAGATCCCCAGTCTAGACACGTTACTGGTACCAATACTGTACCCGTACTGCATATGCTGTGCCAGACTACATTTCAGATATATACAACAGCTAAATACAAATGGTTTCCATTAAGTTAGCAGAATGGAACTATTTTTGTCTTTTTAACCCTGAGACCTGTCCGCTTTTTCCCCTGCTATTGACTTTGCAGAGCCTCAGAGCTGTTATTTTTTTTTCCTGAGACCTGTCCGCTTTTTCCCCTGCTATTGACTTTGCAGAGCCTCAGAGCTGTTATTTTTTTTTCCACTTCCAACATCTTCCTCTCTTACCACATTACACAAAAGAGTTTATCTGGACAAGGACGTCCAAGACGGCCTCCACAGTGTTTCTGTGGCAGCACTTGGATGTGAGCCCAGCCGTGCACGTCCTGCGCTCCTCGGAGACTTTCCTCACCCGAAGTCAGGTGGCTGCACCGCAGCGCAGTCGGGGCCGCAGAGGCAGACGGCTTGTGCTGAATGCAGACTTAAACCCAGACTTGCACGGTGCCTGTCCGGAGGGACCTTGGAGTTAGATTCAGGCCCTCAGAATCAAGCTCTGCCCGCTATTCCTGCAGCTAGCGGGAAAACCTTTTCCTCCCGTAATTCTTAGCTTTGCAGGAGGTTTTTGGTATTGTCGAAAGGATGCCTGGTAGAGGGAGAGTAAAACGCAGTTGATTCTTGTTGATGTTTTAGAGTCTGACAAATGTTCAGTCACTGACAAACACTGCGTCGGCTGCTTCATCTCTGCTCCATCTCCCACTCTCTCTGCCATAATCACTAAATTTTGGCAGGTCATTCTTTTGTTGAAGCATACGTGCCTATTTTTAAACTTTATTTTGAAATTAAACTTGTAATTGTTATGGCTCTTTTGCTTGGAAATGTTTATTCATAGCTACATGTACACTTTTTCTTTTCTTTCTTGGCTCAGTCTTTAATTATGAACCTAATGCAAGATGAAGATACGACACTTTCAGGAAATTAGAGAGTATCTTGAATTATTTGTGTAGTAAAATGGTACATGAATTTTGAAAAGAATGTACGGTTTTATCTGAGAAGGCCTTTGCTATGCACTTATTACACACTGCAGTATACATGTATACCAAACATACAGGTAGATTCCAATTTACAGTATTATGTAAGTAACATGATTCCAGGCCAGTTACGACAAGTTACGTAAAAAAAATATAGCGTCTAAGAAAAATACGAATGAATAAAGCTTTACCATAGCTGTGTGAATAAATGAGTTCTCATCCTTTGGAGTTCTAGGTTTAGATTTCTTTTTTTTTTTTTTTTACTTGTTTGTTTTAAAATTAAATTATACCTTGAATTCTTCCATTTATTTATAAGTATTGTGTAATCGTAATCTGCTGTAGGACAGTGAATACTACAACTCCTTGAAGTGGATCCTGGAAAATGACCCCACAGAGCTGGATCTTATGTTTTGTATAGATGAAGAAAACTTTGGGCAGGTACGTGAAAGTTATCCAAAAGTCTGTACTTCCATCTTACTGTTGGTTGCTGCCGAAGAGCAGTCAAATACTGAGCAGCGTCTTGTGGTTTGTGGACTCGTCGGGACCGCTGGTGTTACTGATGGGAGCGGGCAGGCTTTACATCTCAGCCCAACTTTCTTCCTGACCTGCCTGAGGCTGCAGGTACTAAAGAAGGAAATTACGTTCTTGCCAGTGAGCAATACCACATCTTTGTGAAAAGCAGTGCTTCAAGCTGACTAAAATACTCACAATAATGGGTAATAAAGAGGGTGTTACACAGTTTTTATTAGAAAGTAGCCTCAGCCTGGGATGATTTGGGGTTCTGTAGGTTGAAGATGCTCTGGAAGGACAAGGTAAGTGCTGCAATTACAGGCAGCGAAGTGCATTGTTTGGTCTTTTATATTGTACAGTCAGATGATACAACAAAAAGAAGTATGCGTATTTTTAAAAGGTGCAAAATCTATGGGTAAGTCTCTGTTACAACCTGAAAGTATTACATCCACATTTAAAAATTGAGAAATGAGTAGATGGCAATATGGTCTATCAGCTGCAGCCACAATTCATTTTATCAGTAGAAGCTGTAGCAACAGCTTATGCTACAGTTTGTCCTGGGTTTACAGTCAGCCTTTACCAGTAATCCTATGAAACCAGGCCTCAGGGGATCCGTACCAGTTTCTGGATGGAAATAACTTGGGTACAAATAAATGTCCCATGAATAGGTAGGTATACATGTTAAATTTTATTTGAGAACCTAAAGGCAAATCAGTCATAGTTTGTTTTACATCAGCTCGGAACTTTTTTGCCTGCCGTAGTTCTTGGGGTTTTGCCCCCCCCCCCCCCCCCCCCCCCTTTTTTTAACCTAGCTGTGGAGCTGTACCGTTTTGTGGTGCATGCATGCATTTAATGACAAAACATACTGTATTTTGTATAATATTGGGAATTTTTAATACCTAGCTATGTTTCTTACGTTAATTTGTTTATAAGTATTTAAGTCCTTTTTTTTATTGTCTTCAGTCTATGTTTGACTCGCAGGCCTACATCTCTTGGCTCCAAGTCCCCGTCTCGGTAGTGAGGGCCACAGTGTGTTTTTCAAACTGGGCTGCAAAATTTCAAAACCTAAGTACACAACGTACTGTCAAGAACATTTTGATCTGTTTCTCAATGCTTACTACTTTTTTCCTGCCTTAGCATGGAAACTAATAGAAAATTCATGGAAATTGCTTGTATTTTCCATTACATGTTACATGGAAAATAACAAGAACAATAAAGTCACAGGAAGAAAAGTTCTTGTAATGCACTGGATTGTTTGTTGGTTAATTTTTATTATTTCCTATTCTGTAATGATTTAACTTCAAATTATTCTTTTACTGCCAGCTTTCAATTCTGCTGGTAGAAGTTTGTTCTCTGACTTCAGGTCAGTCAACTTGCTGGAAATGTTTCTTGCTCTTCTAACTCTTTAAAATTTCTAATAACTATTTTTGTTATTGCCAGCAAATTTAATTTGATGTAATTTACAATAGATGCATATGATTCCCAAAATATTAATCTTTTAGACTTCATTCTTCAGCAGTGCGACTCTGTATAAGCAGCAAGTGGATCCTTACTAGAGAGTGAGGCATCATAACAGCAGCAACAGCAACCTGCAGACCTACCCAGAGCATCTGTCCTTCCGCTTTCGGGGAAGCTTTACAAACTGCCTTTATAAATAGCTACAGGTTGAGACTCCCTGATTTATTTATTTCTTACTCTACCCTCTTATCATTAGATCTTTCTAAACATTGTTCTAACAGGATTTATAATTTCTTCTGTCTTGAACATAATACGTGTGGGTTGTTTTTTAACGCTCCCTTGATACAATTATAATAACAGTACGTGAGGCAATCTCTCTTTGTCCTCCGTAGAGAAATAGAT
Source organism: Casuarius casuarius (assembly GCA_003342895.1). NCBI lineage: Eukaryota > Metazoa > Chordata > Aves > Casuariiformes > Casuariidae > Casuarius > Casuarius casuarius. The sequence continues at coordinate 20,193 of PTFA01000098.1, read as the reverse complement.
TGGGTTTTGGAAATAAATGCATCAAAAAATGTCTTAGTTACTGTTTTCAACATTTCTTCTCACCTTCTTACTGCTGGAGTCCTTCATAATATGGCAGGTATATCTAAATTTTGGAGATTAAAGTTTTTGTTAATCTAGGAGTCCACAAAATGGATTAATCCTCTGTTAATCCAGGAACCACAAAGTGCTCCAGCAGCAGCACGGGTTCCAGGTCTGTGCTCTGATTGCGCCTAAGTTCAAGTCAGAGGGAGCCTCTGGTGCGTAAAGGGCTTCACGCCTGCTCGTGCAGGGCCCTTCTTGCTAACAGAAATGTCAGCTCTGTTCTCGTTATTTCAATGTAGATTTCCGGCACTGAGCTGGTAACACTCTTGCTGTATCTCAGAGGGACCTGACAGTTTTAGGTGGCTTTACAGCAGGAGTGATGAATGAATTTGTAGTTCTCTTGACTAACTCCTGTTTTAACTTATATATAAGCTCACTGAATTACACATTCCGATAGTAGAAGATATAATAGATACGATCTTCTGGTAAGATGCAAAATGCACACGTGCCAAACTTTACCCAGAAGCAGCCTGAAGAAGGCGAGTAGTACAAGGATGGGATCTGGTGCAGTGAGGAGGACTCTGTCTAGCTAGAGGCATCTCATCAGCCAAAATGCAGCTAAGAGGTTTTCCAGCAGTTCAGAAGTTGCAGAATATGGCAAATACTGGATGCTCATTGCAGCATCAGCTGCTGCTGCGTGTGCCGCTGGCTGCTGCCAGTTCTCTGGGACCTACGAGAAGTCAGGAGATCTTGACTCACCTGCTTTGCCTTATCTGCTGCTAAAAGTACTAAAGCCGGATAGAAGTGCCCTCAGGAAAACGGTTTAAGAGATTGAACTGCTTCCACAAGGACGTGGGGACATAAGACTGAGATATCTGCTTTGCTGTTAGCTTCAGTATTTACTTATAACTTCATTTATTACCTAAATGTTTTCTGGAGTTAGGGGGAAAAAAAAATCTAATGACTCTTTTCTTGTTGCTACCCTTCCTTTCTTAATAACCAACAATAGGGTTTTGATACTTGTTACTGTTCAGTAAGAAGTTACATACAAAGAAATATGCAGTAGATATTTTAAAGATGTGCAGGATGGAGAGCATTCTTCAAAAAGCAGAGAAAGGAAAGGCCTTTGGCTGCTATCTTCATGGCTCTGAAATGTTACCTGCCATTTCTTAACAGCCTCCGTGGTCAGAAAGAAACAAGAGCCAAAAATTCTGCTGCCATCTGTGTGTGCCGTCATGTCTGTAATCTTAATGGTTTTATCCTATTTAGTCTTGAAAGTACAGCAACCCTTTTACTTAGTTCTGGACCATCATCTCTGATCTTTGTGGAACTACAAGACTAGCTTAGCTGTGTTTCAGAGGTGGCAGCTTCCGTAGTAATAGCTTTTTCTTAGTAGTATGATCCTTTATTTTTTTCCACACAATAATATGCATATTTATCCAAATAGACCTACTGGTCTGTTTTACTATGTGTTGAAGCATTCAGTGTTAACCCAGTCCTGGAAGGAGCTTTCCAGCTGCCACCTGTCACAGCTCCATTTGTTAGCTAATGAGTTTACTATCTTACCTTTGCCCAAGCATAGCATCCAATTTAATCACGCCGAGATTAGTAGCAGCTTGAAAAAGGCCATGGTGAGTTTGGGCGCGTAGTCATGTCCTGCTTACTGCTAGCAGTGCCACGCTTCCAACTGGCGGCGCAGGCTGAACTCAACAGAGCAGCAGCATCAAAACAGCAAGAGAGTTGCTTTGCCTCTTCCCCTACCCAAATGAGCGTCCTGCATCCTGCGTGAGAAGGGAGTCCCGTGTTGTGCCTGCGCTGTGTGTTAACACCAGGATCTGCACTGAGAAAAATGCTGCTCCATAGCCGCTGCTATGGAGCCTGTGGTTTGGTCGCTCTTCTGTGTGTGCACGAAAAAAAGCCACCAGCTGTCTTGGCTGCCGTGGCTTTCGTGGTGCCTATGCAGCATTAATTCTGCTGAAGTCTTGCTGATAAATTACTTTCTTCAGAAATTAATGTACTGTTTGAAGTTGCTGTACTTTCTTGTGAACTGTAATGAATTTGGTTTTTTTCAGTCTTATGCTCTATGGTGACCAATCTGTAAGATTTTGCCATTTTATAATCTATCGTCTGTGTTTTCATTACCCAAATGAACCTGCTGTTAAGGACGCAAAGTTTGCTCTTGAATGGTTGGTCTGTTCACTAGCTAGTGAGTATGGTCCAGGGTTCGTTCTTACGAGTGATCATAGAATAACTTGTTCTTAATGATGTCATCTCCAAATGTGAAATAGCTCTTACGGCATGATAATATTGTGATACTACTTTTAAAACACTGCTCAAGACTAGTGGATTTCATGAGAAATAAGTCTGAAATAATGCGTATGTTTTGTTTTGTTTTGTTTTTTCTTGTGAAATACAGACGTATCAAGTTGACTTGAAGCCAAATGGGTCAGAAATCATGGTAACCAATGAAAACAAAAGGGAATACATTGAGTACGTATATGTTTATGGAATTTGTCCAGTGTGACAAAGCACAGTTGTGCTCCTCTTGGAATGTAAACTGCCGTAGCTATTGCAGCACACAGCACACATCGCCAGCGGAAAGAAAAGCCTTTAGTAACGTAGTTTGTTAACATACTAATGCTTAGCAAGTTTGAATGTTAGCATTAATTGTTCTACAAGTTCACTGATGGAGGTAGAGCATGACATGCAATGCGAAACATACAGTATTTTCTTGACATATTGTCGTGAGGAACTTTCCAGAAGGGGAATTGCTCTAGGCTCTTCCTAGTTGATGAAAAGAAATGGCACATCTGAGAAATGGCACATCTTGGATGCAGTAATTATAATGTTAAACTAGACATCTGAATTTCACTGGATTTCATGCCTTTTACTGTCTGTTGGCTAAGTGCCCAGGGCAGCTTGCTCTGCTTTGCAAACTTCCAGTGTCGCGGTGAATTTCCACCGCGGGATCTGCAGTTTGGCATGATGGACTGCAAGGTCGCAGAGTACAAATCAAGTCCAGATCTGAGCACTAAACTGGCTAAAGAGAAAGAATGGAAATAGGATAGCAGTTTATCACATGAACGTTTGCTTGCCGTTTTGGTTGTCGTTCAGGGAAGGGCTCAGGAGATCTGTACATGTTTGAGTCTTTCTCCTAAGAGAGAAACTGTGTGCTGGTTTGTTAATCCCATTTGCAGTGTTCTGTTACGTGACCTGGCTGTAATGGGAGAACAGTAAGAATCTTCTGCTTTTATGAATTCTTTTCTACTGTTACTTTGATGGCAAGGAATATGTTTATGCTGTCAAATCTTTAGTTTTTCACGCACATCAGTTGTGTTTGCAGATGCAAAATATTAGACATCATAAACATTTCTTACCTCCATCATCTCCATACAGTGCAGTAAAGAAAAGCTCTTTGAAAATGCGCAGTTCAAGGTGCATGACTGAACTACACGTACATGTAGACACTTCTTGCATGGCTAGCCACAGTCTTGTTTTATATAATCAACAGTGGTGTTTGCGTTCTCTCATTTGGAAATGACTTATGTAAATCGAAATTCTTCATAGAACTTTCCCCCAGAATTCCCTTATGATAGCACTAGTCTAGTTGGTGGGCTGAAAGAAAAAAACAAAACACGCACACTCTCTCTCTCTCCCCCCCCCCCGCCGGTATAGTCACAAGTGTAAATTTACTTTTGCTTCTTTGTCTTCACGTACCACGCAAATGGTGCGTTCTCGTGTTTCTGTAGTATATGTGGTAGAGTGTGGATACTGAATGAAGTATCATCGTCCAACAGAAAACTTGATATTTCATTTACTTTTTTTATTCATATGTAATTATTGCAGGAAAGAATGAAAACATAAACTGATTAAATAGCTACTAATTACAAATATATATTTTATATTATTTCTTTAAGCATTGTGAGTGACCATCAAATGAACACTCTCCAATGCTGTAATGCCATTTTTGAATGTCGTCCAATATACATTGTCCAATATAAGAACAAAAATAGAATAAATCAATTGAACAGTTTTTTTCTGAAATCCCCTACGTAGTCAGGAAACACGCTTCTCCAAAGTGTCACCCAAAGCTGCTGAGTTCAGGTGAGCCCAAAGCTGCTTTCTAGAGTGGCCGTCGTCTCATCGTCTTTCTCTGCCAGGTGCACAGACTGGACCCGTGATTTTGGTACCTGTGCCTCTATCAACAATTGGCCAAATTTAAACAGACGATTTATGTTTAATTTTAGGGTTTTTTGCCTACCAGAACATAAAACATTCAATTCAACAAATACTTGCTGCCATTTTTAGTAAGTACCTCCTCGACGTGATGAGCGAACATTATAATTGTAACATTCACACAAATTCGGCCTGCAGCTTGCTTGAGCAGGAAGGGGGTTTCTGAAGCCTTCACCCAGCGCCTGTAGGGCGTTTGTGCGGCGGTGGTTAGCGCTGAAACACAAGCAGTGTCTGCTGATACTGCAGTTGTTATTCATCTGTCTGTTTATTGACAGACTGTTAAATGCAATTCTAACTGTCCCCCAATTTTGCAGACTTCATTGGCCAGTGTTAGTTACCCAGAGCTTTGGGGGAATAAAATACCTAGTTATTTAGGTGCCTAATATTAACAGTAAATACAACATCCAGGGCCTAATTACAGCCTTACTTAGCCTAGAAATTCTTGATTTCTTTCTGTTTCAGTCCACAAGCAAGCCATTTTACCATGTTCATCTTTGAATTAACATCCATAGGCGCAAAAAGATTAATGGCATGACATCTGCTAGTGTTACAGCAAAAATTTTTAGTGATAAAGAAAGGTCGTATCTAAAAAAAATTTTGAATTATATGTGCAGAGTTTTAATGTCACATGCTAAAGTGAAAATATTCATTACTAAACTTGTTTATACTAGTCAGTGATTTATTTCAACAATCTGAAAAGTCACGCAAGATGAATTTGAACAATTAATAAAAGGCTGTTCATTTTCATGTTTCACAGACAGGAAAACTTCAGGAGGAATTGGAGGGATTTTTCCCTTCCCAACTTCTGTTTACTTAACATCACAGTATGAGGGGAGATAACTGAAGCTGTAAATGAGAAACTGAAACTATTAGGGTAGTTAAAATCCCTGAACACTTTGTTTTCAGTCTCCTAATGAATGTGTTTGTTTCTCTGCTCCAGCCTCGTCATCCAGTGGAGATTTGTAAATAGAGTTCAAAAACAAATGAATGCTTTTTTGGAGGTAAGGTTCTTCTAGCTGCTGCTTTTCACCCAAAACATCTTTCAAGTTTATGGATATTTTTTTGAGAGTCTAGAGTAATGTTTTTTGGGTTTGGGGTTTTTTTAATGTGGATTTCTTATACATCTGTGTCTGGATGAAGGGAGTGGGGAGCTTTGTATGACTGCACGAGCTCTATAATGCTTATGTTTTATGGTTTCATATTTTCTCTTCATATGGTCGTCCTCTGTCAAATTTAAATTACTTGAGCTTGAAAACTTTTAGTGATTAATTTTTAAATTAGAGATTCATAATACTTTCACAACTGTATATTTCATTTACTTACCTTCCCTGAAGTCAAAGATCTTGTTAAATAAAAATTTAATTTTACATGGTATGAGAATTTTAACTTTGCTTTGCTTTCTTTTAGGGATTCACAGAACTTCTTCCTATTGATCTGATAAAAATTTTTGATGAAAATGAGCTAGAGGTGAGTATGTTTAACTGACTTCTAGAGACAATAGATCAGTAACGCTTGTTGCAAATAGATGCATTATATTCTGGATTCACTAAATTGTAACTGAACTGGGAGGCAAAGGTGCTTTACTTATGGTGGGAAATGAGTTTTTTCCCTCTAATTAATGAATCTATTAAATAAAAAGCACAAAAAATATTAATTATTCAGTGAGGCAGTTGAGTGTGTGTAAAGTAGCTTGCTGAATTAATGCCATTATGCCTACATTGGCCATGTGCGTTTTGAGCAAAACGCTACAAAAGATGCTGTCACACGAATCATACCTAATGCTTGTGTTGAACAATCTCTCTCCAGTAAGGTGAAACACTCTGCGCATTCTCCTGGAGAGAAGCCCAGCTCTCCTTTGTGTTTGCCCCGCTTGGCTGTTTAAAAGGGCAGACAGCAGAGGGAGAGGGTAACAGGGTTTTCTGCTAGCGTGCGCAGGAGAACACAAAACCATCTTCAATTAACACCCTAACAACTGCTTCCACATACAGTTACTGATGTGCGGCCTTGGGGATGTTGATGTTAATGACTGGAGACAACACACAATCTACAAAAACGGTTACTGTCCGAATCATCCTGTTATCCAGTGGTTCTGGAAGGTAATATTGTTTACTGCACTGGGCATCTCTGTAGTTCTGAAAGTCGGAGGTACCTTACGGTGTTGTGGAGTCCGTGAGGAAATCTGTCTGTCGTCTTCACGAGGACTGCTGAAGAGTGCGTTTTTATATGCAGCAAATGACAACGGTGGTACTCGTTAGAGACTATACTAGAAATAGACCCAAGCTGTGAAGTCTGGATCTTTGGTTTTATCTAAAGTGTCTTGAAATATTTGTGAAGTAAAGTATTTTTATGAGAAGCATATAATGAAGTTCACAAAAAAACTACTAAAATATTTTTTCACATAATAGCAATAGATTTTTACTTTTCAAAGGGGTGGCTATTTTCCTTAAAATTATGGGAATCTTGCAGCTTAGTACATACATTCAAAGTTGATTTCTGAGTTCCTTATGTCATTGTCATGACCATGTATGGTATAAACGAAGAATATGTACTTGTATTAGCAATCACCATGCTACAGTAGCATGAAGTTTCACTAATCCAAATGGTGAGATGGTCCCAAAAGTTTTGACTCCGAGGTCCTCATACAGTATAACACTGATCCGGGGATTTTTTGAACCTTTGGATTGCTTTTGTCTGATCTTTGAGGTATTTCTGTCTTCTTTATTATTATTCTTTATTATACAAATAAAGAATTTACTTTTTTTTTTTAATGGCATCTACAGTTATATTAGTGCAGTGACCGTGTATCTGTTTGTCAATAGGCCGTTTTACTGATGGATGCTGAAAAACGGATTCGATTACTGCAATTTGTTACTGGGACGTCACGCGTGCCTATGAATGGATTTGCTGAACTTTATGGTGAGCTGCTTTCCGTTGCACAGATTATTTTCCTACTAGAATGGCTGCAGGAACAGACTCGCAGCATATCAAGGAGAAAACCTGGGCACTACTGGAGTACAGTGGTAGCCAAGCTCTGACCCCAACTTAAGATTTCTCCTTCCTGATGCCATGAACCACTGGGAATTTGGGGGGCATCTAAAGAGGGGGGTACAGTTTTGGACACCACAGGTATTATGTAGACATTTTCCTTGCTGAGGAATGGATCAGCTTCCACTAAGCAAATTTTGACTGTCAATAGGAATAATATCCATGGCATATGAGGAAGAGGAGGTTGTGTTTTTATCCAAGCACATTAATTTTTCAACATTAATGTCTGAGCTTGCTTCTTTGGAATTTTACAGCATCTCTATGCAAAGGTAGCTCAACGAACTTAACAAACTAATTGGATGTGGAAATGAAGAACAATGTTTGTGTGTGCTTTTAATGTAATTTTGACTTCAGAGAGTTTGTACCAGCTAATTTGTACCAACTGAAAATATAATCTATAATTTGTGCAAACATTTAATTTTGAAAATAACATTTAGGTAGTCTCTGGAGTGTCCAGTAATTTAAATATCATGTTTTTCATTTTTAACTAGGTTCAAATGGTCCTCAGCTGTTTACAATAGAGCAATGGGGAAGTCCTGATAAACTGCCCAGAGCTCACACATGGTAAGTCATAAAGGCTTAAATTAGAGCCTTTTACTCTCATTATGTTCCCTTTCTCATTTTCAGTGATTTTTTTTTTTCCCCTCTTCCTGGTAAGCAGGTTCAGTGAACTCTGGAAAGTCTGATTGGACAAAGCACAGCCACAGAATAGTCTTCTTTCCATTAAAAAACCACCATTCTGTAGAATAAAAACCATTATGAAGGAAAAAAAAGAACCCAAAAATGTTCCAAAATGAGCCCACCCTTTTCACTTTTCAGTTATTCTTTAGATTTTACAGGACCTTTTCAAAATCTTCTTTTGAGTGTTTATTCCTATTCTTCCCCAGAGTAGAAAGTCTATGCTGTAAATTCAGAATCTCTCTGCTGAGTCCTTGAAAACATTTTAGCTTTGTCAGAAGGCTGTTTCCTATCAACTGAATATGCTTTTTCTTTTTTTCTTTTTTCCTTTTCTAAGCAGATTTTAACAAATTCCCACATTCAGTTCTGAAAAGAAAGAAGAAAGATGGTTATTTCTGAAAACCCGTTTTGAAAACACAAGCATTTAGCTAGGTTTGCAAAGGACACTATGGGAGGTTGCCCACATTTGGACAATAAGATATATCCTCTATTAAGACCTCCAAATTATTTAACCTTTTCTATTTCTTTAAAGTTATGTACATTTTTCAATTACTAAATTATTCTTTTCCTTCTAAATTTCAGCTTTAATCGCCTAGACTTACCTCTTTATGAATCTTTTGAAGATTTACGAGAGAAGCTACTTATGGCAGTTGAAAATGCTCAAGGATTTGAAGGAGTGGATTAAAACAGCTACTTTTTTTCCCCCTTCAAGCAAGTTCTGCTTGCACTTTTGCATTTGCCTAATGGACTCTGAGTGACTATGGCAGAACAGTTGCACAATGTTGGTTCATGGAGCAAACACTTCTACAGTGCAGTTGCCTAAATTCAGAAGTTTGAACTATAATCTGTGGATTGTTTTTCTGACATTTCCACAGCAAATTACCAACTGGTTAACATGTACTCTGATTACATTTCAGCAAGACTTGTTCTATTTATGTTGTGCCTCTGTAGGCAAAGCCCTTAATAAATATTTTACATAATTTCTAATGACAATGAATGGAATTAATCATTTTACAGGTATAGTATTACAACTCATGTTTACTTTTTAATTGATTTAGACATTTTCAGATTTTATTTCATTACAATTAAATATCATATACTTGGAAAAATGAGCATTTTTCTTATCTTAATTTCATACCAGACTTGATGCCAGTGTCATTTTTTCAAAGTGCATTTTGAGCCTCATGTTCCCAAACCATTAAAGAAAATAGGAGAAAGCTATGTTGGAAGTTTTCTGTTCATGGGCTGTATCAAGAGCAACTCTAAAAACCTTTTCACTGAGCACATAAATATTTTTCTGTATCCAGAAGAAGTAAGGATTGGATGTTGCTTTTTTGTATAGATCAATAGAATAGTTAAAAGTCAAGAGAGAATCATAACATAGCATGCCGAATCTCATGTTCAATAAAGAAATTGCCTCATTATTCCTTGGTAATATTTACATGTACTATAAAACAGTTTGGGGTAGGGTTGGCATTAATGATTTTAGGAAAATATGCTTAACCCTGTCATTATCTTTGTACAGTGATTCTTTTATTATCCTTTCCTCTTTACTGTTTGCAATGGAGGCATTTTGAATGAGACCTGACACCGCGTGATTTGGCGCTATGGAAAACAGATCTGTTTTGTCTCCTATTTGTATGCATTTGCTAATGATAACTAAATAACTATTTTTTGTTTGTTTCTAACTGCACCAACTCTAAAGGCACTTTATGTAACACATGGAAGTCATATCTGTTTTTTATCATAAACATTAATGTGATTATATTCCTTCTCACTGCACATGTCTTTCTGGTGCAATATCTATCAATTGTGAATTTGGCTGCTGCTGATGTATAAAAGAAAAAAAAAAAAACAGATGTAGAGCTGAGCCTGCAGACATGTTCTCACCAGTTGTTTTTGTGATTTATTTTTTACTTAATCACAAAGATTTATTTAATATACACTGCTAGCTAATCAATTTTGTTACTATGACATGTTGCATGCTTAAACTATAATGTCTGAGTTGCATCTGTTGTGTGATGGATTAAAAGTGAAAGATTTGCATTTGATCCACTGAAGTTAAGTGGTTATCATATGATCAGGAGCAGGTTTGAGGGTATGGCTTTAGCAATTGGATTGTGTTCAGTTTTGTAAGTTTTGCCCACATACTTGCTATGTACAGGGTTTTTCTCCCCCTAAGAATCCAGTCAGTGCTTCCCAAGCAAGATACCACATGCCAAAACAGAAAATTTCACCTCATTGCTGACAGCTTTGTTACTTGCTCTTTCCCCTGTGCTGCACGTGACACCCACGGGCAGGTACAATGTACTGCTGATAACGAGTGGCAGTCCTTCACAGCAGGAACTTTAATATGGAAATACTTTAGCTACAAAGGCTACTGGAAGGAAGCTTAATGGTGGTAACATTCAGCAAATGTTTGCGTCTTAGCAAAAACTTTGAAGAGCTAATGGGTACATGGAGAAGCTCTTTTTTTTTTTTATTTGAACACAGGTTAGGATTCATTTTTTTTATGAAATGTATTTTCTGACATTCCTTTCTGACATTTTGTATTTGGTGAGCAGAAAAGCTTAAATGTGAGAAAGAAGTGGCCTGCACCCTGAATAGATAGGGAAACCCTACACGGATGATTTATCCAATGGGAAGGGGGGTGGGGAGGGTTAAATCCAGTTATTTACACTGTCTTTCTGTATGTTAAGCATTGCTCGTTACAGCAGGGACTCCCTCTAGGGAGGTGTCATACTCCAGAATCTTCCCTCCCCCCCCCCCCCAAAATCTCCTTACCTGGAGGATCTTTTATGTCATTGGAGGTTATGTTCAGGTCCAGTGCCATGTATCAGAACCTTAAGAACTCCTGAATTTTTTTGTTACAGAATTGAAATATAATCTCATGTATAGATGGAGGATGTGATCGTGTAGTAGTTAAGTTGGGGTGGAACTAGAAGTCAGGTTGTGTTTTGAATCTGATACTCCTCTTGTTGTGATCTTGCTTTAGTCCCTTCCCTTCCCTCATCCTCAAATTCTAAACCAGAGTTTACTAATACTTATCTACAGCAGAGTCCTTCCAGACAGTAGATGCTGATAGGTATCAAGAATTACACAGTGTCAGACTAGAAAGGGCTTTTTTTGTTGTTCTTGGGGTCATTTGTGTTTGTGGGTTTCTATAGAAAATTTAGAGTGAATTAGCCTAACATCTTTCAGATCCACTTATCTACACAAGCTGGCAGACGCTCCAGAAGAATTCCTAGGTGTTACAGTAGGGAGTGAATTACAATGTAGGAAGCATAACTGATGTGTGCTTGGATTGGTTTATTTTAAGAGAGGAGATTTTTCATTTTTTAGGAAAAAGTTTAACATTACAAAGAAAGCCCTCGAGTCCCTCAAGGTATGCCATTAATATGGCTGGTAGCTTTGATTGCATCATGTGAAATGGTCTGAACTAACTCGGGCAATAGCGTCAATGAAAGCTAATATGCAGTGTCACCCGTGGACTTGTACAGCTCATGGTGAAATTTGTGCTATTTTGGCTTTTTTGCTATTAATGCAAATAGTTAAATAAATGGTAATTCCTCTTGTGCCTGCACTTTGCCATCACAGCTCCCACCTCCATTGCAGACCTACTGCCCTCCATGCAGAGCTGGTGCAGCACCACAGTTATCTCCCTTAGCTTTTGTTTTGCAGCCAGTTTGTTCAACATGCCCTCGAGCAAATGTAACAGTCCCGGTGAACACACCAGAAACTAAAGAGCTGGCTTCCTGCTAGCTGAGCTACTACACTATTACTGCACAGCACTGCGTTTTGCCTTTAGGGATGCAGCTTTGCAATACTGCAGGCACTTTCATGGTAGAAGCAGGACGACCGCTTTCTTGTTGGGGCCCATAAATAATCTAGATTCCATGTCCGGAATTTAGTGTGATTACTTGTAGGGTAAGCTGATGTGAATTGCTCAGGCCAGAGCCCTTGCTGCATAAAGCTTTTATGTTGTGTATCAGAAGCCTTCTTGTTGCCTGGAATTAACAGGCTGTTACTGAGAAGGCTACATGCATAACAATCTTGGTTTGGTCTATATTTTGGGTTTTAGCCATCGGTGTAGTTACATGGATCTAGCTGGGCTGATGGAAATCTCTAGTAAAATGTACTCTTGGTGGCTACCTCGATGGCTAAACTCTTGGGCAAATATGCAACTTGCATCAGCCAAAAAGTTAAGATCTCCTACAGTGTGACAAAACCCAGGGCATTACCTTCAGTTTTGCAGTGAACTGTATGAGGCCTGGTATATGACATTAGCTTTGCAAAGCAGCACCTGCAGAGAAAAGTCATTTTCTCCTACACAGCTCTGTAACATAAAGCCTAAGTGCTGTTACTGAGAGCCAAGACTGGATTCCAGACTTCCCTTTCTAACACACTGTAGACAGCTGGAATCCTCCTGAAACTCATGCAGCAAAGCCTGAAGGAGCCTTTTTAAAAAGTGTCCAAATATGTCATTTACTTAAAATAGCATCTAAAACACAATAAAGCGACTGCTCCAATGGGACTTGTACCATAATACAGTGCCTTTCTTAACACAGTTAATTTGCCTTAATTTACTCTTGTACACTCATAGTTCAGCCCATTCACCACAAAATGACCCCAGAGTATTTTAATCGCTTCTGTCCAGCTCCAATATTTGGTCAATAAATAGTAATCCTGAAGCTGGTACATACAGCATTATTTTTCTGCTTTTGAGAAGCCTTAAACAATTCATGAACACTTAGTCACATTATAGAATATGGAGCCCTGTAGCTGTCACCTCTTGTTCATGTCAAGGCTTTTAGATCGGAGTGCCCTGTGAGGTTGCCAACTAATTAGTATACACTATACCGATCACAGTAACTCTAGTTTGCATTGCTAGCTGCTGGAAATTGCTTCTACGTAATGCAATGTAACAAAATCTGGTACTTCAACATCATTTTTTTCCATCTCTCTCATCCTGACTGCTCCATCTCTGACTTCTGAGGGAAAGGAGCACAAGTGGCCTGTTGGCCTGAAGCGTGTGCTGAGACATTAGCGGAGGCTGCTCCTGCACCTGCCGGCCATGCACCTGGCACCCATCCCTCCCGCTAGCACCCCCCAAAACCGCACTGCTTGTGTGGTGCGCGCAGCCCTCTCCGAGTGATAAGCGTGGCTGCGGAGTTCAGGTTACCTTTTTCTGATGCCATGGGTGAAGCCCTGATGTCTCTAAAAGGACCAGGAATTGTGTTTGGGAATGCAAAACTAGGGAGCAGAAGGCGAGGTGGGGAGAGAAACTGGATAGTTCGTCTGCATTTCTAATAGTCAAAAATAAGTAATGAAGCCCCTGGGAATGCTAGAGCTAATTATCAATATGTGTAGTGCAAGAAAGGTAGAATTACCAGATTGGACATCTTAAGTGTACATTAATTTTCTTCTCTTGTTTGTTAATAAAAAAGAAATTTCCTTTTGTATATAAAATTACAACACAACCCCTACAGTCTTCAGCTCTCTGTTACGATGTTGCACTAAAAAGTGATGCATGTTTGAAATGCATGGGGAACTTACTTATAAAACTGGAATTTAACCATATTAATGTTACATACCAATCAGATCTGTCATACTGCACATACAGCCTTGTTAGATAACACAGTCATCAATGCAAATCATATTTAGTCATATGTCTATCTATAGACATCTAACCAATCTGTTTCTCCACTGATCTTCCACTTACATGCTTCTTTTCCTTTTCCATATTATTTCCCTGTAGCCTTTGCTCCTTTTTTCTTAACATTTTATATATATGTATATATATAAAATATACACTGTATGTACCCACATACAATAGTACATACGTGTTGCATTTTTATACTTCTTAAATCCATTCTGTTGGATTGGAAGAGGCCTGTGAGCAGTCTGTCTCTGGCAGCTCTCTCGCAGACACGCCATGGTGGGTAGGTTATGATTCTCAGACCCCAAACGGAAAACTCCAGAAAGTGATGTTATGTTCTGTGTTTGTGAACCTAAAATTTTTAATCAAATTTAAACTGGAGATTATTAATATCTCCAAAGGTGAATAAGAGTTTCAAACATTCCAGATAAATTCACACTTTCATAATTTTTTTTGTAAAATTGCCTCGTATTAGGCAACAATTCAAAATTATACTAAACTACCTTAAAATTGGTTTTAAAGATACTACTTACAGATAATGCTCATTTTCACAATTAAAATAGCTTTAAACTATGGTTGGATTTGATACACTGTGGGGAAAGGTTTTTGTTTAAGGGCAAAAATCATTTTTTCCATTTATTTTCTTAAGAGAAGTGAAGGAAATTGTAGTTTGTTCTCCTGACAGCAAAAGCTCAATGTGACAAAATGAAGTTGTTGTAATGAAATGATGCAACTTAACTAAATATTTAATAAAGAATTATGGAAGCTAGAGCATTTTATACTTCAAATATATTTTTTGTCTAACTGAAGCTTTGTTTTGTTTTGTTAAAAAAAATTCTAGTATTAAGGTCAACATTTCCTGGAAGGCCTGGGAGGTGTTTGTGGGAGCCAACGTGTATCACAGCTTTACCTGGTTTATTTTTAAGTAATTAGAAACAGTGGTTCCCAGTTTTTTCTCCATGATCCTCAACACTTACTTTCATGAAAACAGTAATATGTATTATGTTTTCAGCTGAAAAATAATATATCCCTGAGAGAGGTTTATAGTAAATTCTGGGCCAGTGATGCAAAACAAACTTAATAAGGCACTATTTAAGATGACTGTTCTCAATCTATAAGTAGTGGAACAATTAATACAAGGTTAGTGATGATGCAGACACTTCTGAAGAAGCGTCATTACAGCAGATACAGAACTGCTGTCTCTCCCAGCTTCTCACTGGTATCCTTCCTCTTCTGTCACTACTTCCAATAAAAGAACAGCAATATTGCATCTGGCCCAGCTTAGAAGTTCTGTTCTTGAATTATCCAAGTATGCAATGAGCACATACACAGCAGACTCAGACAATGTTCCTTTTTAAGCCGTGCCTCAAATCAAAACTTTCACACTCTCATTTTTACTCTATTATTTTTTGCATGTTTACAATAGTTCTCTGCAGCCCACAAAAAAAAGTCCCCCCTCCAAAAATTTTAACGTATGTACTACAAAGTATGATGTTAGTCAATAAATGAGACGCAGCTTATTTTTAACAATGCAAGTCTATGCATCATTGCTCATCTTTTTTTTGTATTAATACACAGTGCTACAATTCAAACTTGTTGTAAGAATCATATTTCACTAACAGCAATGGAATTAATTTTGCCTTTTCTGTTAATCAGTATGACAGCCTAACAATTAAAAAAAAGTCCTTTCTGACTTATCAGCTCACCTTAGGAGTATGGTATTTTCCTCCTCCTCTTGCCTTCCTTCCTAGTATCAATGCATAAGGCAAATACAGCTTAGCTGGACTATATTATCCATTAGTCTTAATTACAGAATTAACATGCAACTTAGCTCTCATAAACAGTTGCTAGACTTTTATGAGCATCACATTAAGCATCACTACCTGGAACAGTGATCTGACTTGCACTAACATACGTGAAGGGCCATGATGCTTTCTCTTGCGGCTACCCTCAGCTGCAAAAAACTGAAAGAACTTTAACTGCTTAAGCAAGTGTCCGGGAACTGGAAGAGGAGCAAGGGCAGACAAGGTGAATAGGCAAAAGTCTTAATTCAACCCAGAAAATACTGTCTGATTTATCCATAAATGGGAATACCTGTTATGAACCGAGTTCCTAATGAGCTCACTAATGCTGCCATATAGCTACCCAAAAACACCCGTGGCTGACAGCCTATTAGGAGTTGCAACTGAGGATTTTGGGGGGGCACATTATGGTACATCAGCTCAACTTGCTATTTCAGTGTGACTGAGTCCTCCTTATTAATGGACACAGTCTCTTTACCCTTCAGCTGTACAGCCAATGTATTCCAGAACAGGGTGACATTGCTTAGTTTTCAGACTGTAAATTGCTCCATGCTTTAATGCTTCTAGTTCTGTCACTTGGCATACTTGCAAAGTGGTCCAGCTACCTTGCTGCTGACCCCAGAGCAGCAGCTCATCTAATCCCATCTAATCTGCATGCCCTTTGCGCCTACCTGCCCTTTCCTCCCTCGGGCACTGCTCCCTGCAGGGGCTGCCCCAGCTCTGCCCCCTTCTCCAGGAATTGTTCAGTTAATTCTGTCAACTACTATTGCGCCCTCCCTTGTGCTGGAACTAGCTCAGCGGTGGGTTCGATGTACTCCTTTACAAGGGCAAACAGCTTTGTGCTATAAAGTGACAAACAAGGTAATACCAAAATATAGGATTAACAAGGACACTTTATAAAAACCACCCAGCCTGTCCCCCTCCAGCATTATCCATGCCTCTGCGATGCCATTTGTATTTCCAAATGGAAATGAAAAATTAATGGTGGCAATGCAACTTTCCCAGTGGTCAAAGGATGTCTGTGCTAATCCCTGCTCTACCAGTCTCTGTGCCCATGGCATACGTCTATGGATGAGGGGGTTTGCTGCCATTTAAAAAAAAAAAGTTAATATATTAAAATCCCAAATAAATACATATGTATCAACAATACTCTGTAGCCACCCATAGGAGACGCTGCAGTAACTATATTAGCAGTGAATAGATTACCATGTCCAGTAGTGAAAGTTGGTGGTTTGCTACTGTTCAGGCAGTAATTCATCAGATGACAGGACAAAAAAAAAAAAAAAAAATATACTATCAAAATTAATTTTTTTTTTCCTCCTCTGGTGTCATAATAGGGAGAGCCATACTAGATCAAATTAAAGCTCCAGCTGACCAACAATGTCTGCAGCTATTAATGGCTTCAGTGGAACAGTGTAAGTGTAGGGCGAATGGTAGTACTTCTAGGAAATGCGCTTCCAAATAGAAGTGACATGCAGCTCAAGGAAGTACTATAGTGGAGGACCCTTTTTCTGGCATATAAATAGCCATTGAATAATTTTTCCCTTTTTCCTTCCCCCTAAATAAATAGTTTTTAGTTTTTGGGGAGGAAAAAAAAAAAAAAAAAAGAAAGAAATTTTAGCATTCACAGCTTCTTGAGCAAAGAGTGCTTGACCACATGCTGTGCAAATGACTGTTTTGAACCCGACACCCGTTGCTTTTACCCGATATGCCCTAGATCTTGTGCTGCTCCGTGATAACAGGTGGGGCACAGGTGTCACACACAGCCCCCGGGTCCCACAGGTCCCGTTGCTTGCCCTGGCTTACGGCACCAAGCCCCCGCAGCACAGGGAAGCTACAGGGCCCACCACATTTCATGCTTAACAGCTGCAGCCTGCTAGCAGAGGGTCTTATGTGGAAAGCTGTCGGAGAGGTACTTCCTACAAACGCATCTGGATCCCGGCACAGCCTCTCAGTCCTCGCTGCCTCCCACAGCATCGCTCAGATTAGCAATAGCTATATTCCCACAGCAAGAGAAAGTGGAAGCTAACAGCCTCTGCAGCTGGGTCGCTCCAGCAGAAACCAGTCCTAGCAGCAGCTCAAGACCCAGCTAAGGGAAGAGGTAAGCGACAGCAAGTAGGGGCATCTTTATGCCACTGATGAAACATCTGCACATGCTTAGCGTTCCCTGCTGTTACAGAACCCGGTTATCCTGTCTGATGGAAACACAAATGTACATGTGGAAATTAAATAATGCACCCCAGCTGCCAGGGAGGAGCTAGAGGAAAAACACACACACCCTCCCCCCCCCCCCCCCCAAAAAAAAAAAAAAAACCCCCCCCCGCCCGGGGGGGGGGAAAAAAAAAAAAACACCCCCCCCCCCCCCCCCCCCCCAAAAAAAAAAAAGGGCCAGTAGGGCCAGAAGACAGCATCAGGTACCTGTTGCCACTACAGCATTAGCTCTCCTTGTGTGCGGTAGTGCTTGCCTGCACTTCAGCCGTTCTGCAGAATAACTGGGCAGATAGATATCTATAATGAATTTCTGGGCATTCACACACATGCATTGCAAAGTTTATCTAAATTATAGATAGTCGGACATTAATTGGGTAGGGTGCACAGAGTAGACCAATGCGAGAGTCACAGTTATTGTTGAGGACTTACGGTTAGAACTGTATTTAATGAATATTTGGGCATTGAAAAACCTACTGGCGCTCACAAAAGCTGAAATTTCTTTAAAATGCTGGCCCATGCTCGCTTCTCAAAGCCAACCTCTTTTCTGTTTCACCAGTTTTGAGTGTTTTAATTCCTGCTGAAGGACAAGCTGAATTTCATGCTCCTTTTTCATTCCAAAACTGAAACTACATAAAACCACTGTCATTTACATTCTTGCCTAATACAATCATGAGAAAGGCACCCAGGGTTTGCTAAGGCAACCTAACAGAAAATGCTCCTATTTCAAAATGTCTCCTATACAAGGAACACAAAGATAAATAATCTCTTAATGATTACTCATTTATTATTTTCCCTAGCCTTGTACTTCTTCAAATTCAACATGTTCTTGATCAAATGCATCTTGGTTTTTTTAAAGCCTAACTTATTTTTCTGCAGTTTTCTATGGGTGTTTCATTAGCCTGACAGAGTAGACTCAAGTTCAGAGTGCAATGCAATATAAACATAAG
Organism: Casuarius casuarius; assembly: GCA_003342895.1. Classification (NCBI taxonomy): domain Eukaryota; kingdom Metazoa; phylum Chordata; class Aves; order Casuariiformes; family Casuariidae; genus Casuarius; species Casuarius casuarius. The sequence goes on along the minus strand of PTFA01000098.1, from coordinate 1,573 downwards.
ATCTGTTAATAACAAATACACACTAGTCTGTTATCCTTATCCTCTATGTCGTATCACAACCTTAGTAATACAAGTCTTTGATACTGAATTTCAGTGCATTTTCCTGCCTTTGATAATTCTGTTAGTGTCTAACAATCAACCATTTTCATATTTTATGCCTCTGGCTTAGTCAACATGTATATTTATTTTAATTTTCTGAGTATTTAACTATTTGTCACAACGTTTTTGCCAAATATATTTAGAAGCAAAGTTCATTGAAACATCCACCATTATTTCTGGCAAGTTCTACTACGAAAGCAAAGAGGAAGACAATAGCCGCCTTACTAGTAGTTGGATTTTTCCACTGATTTAAGCCCAGACCCCATCAGAGAATGCAGATTTCTAATTCTTACTCAATCAGCAAGTTAAAACACCTAAAAGGAAGGCAGACACATAGTACCTTTGTAAATCTAGACATTCTGCGTTGTATCTTAATACGCTATATTATAACAACTGAACAGGAAGCTGAGGGCTTCATAAAGATATTAGATGACGTGTGGTGGCTATAGATGAGACGTGGTCAGTCTCCCTAAGCATGGGTACAGGAGAAGAAAGGCTCCTCCAGCAGGCAACTCAAAGCAACCAGGTTACCCTTCCTCAGCCTGCAGCGGAGCATCCTTATTGTCATCCATCTCGTGGAAGCCAAGGAAGCCTACTTTAAGTTAGGGCATTAAAAGGAAGCCTGCTTTAAGTTAGGGCATTAAAAGAAAACAGGGGCAGGACATGGCATAAATACACAGGGACAGAAATCAGGTTAACCATGCAACCTTGATCTTTAGCTGGCTTCTGCATGCTCAAACCTGGTAAAAAAGAATTTTTCCTTTGGATCTGAACAGGATCAGAGCACTTGACCTTGTGGAGGGCTGAATGCACTGACTCTGAGTTAATTTAAAATTTAGATGTAAGGCACATTTGCAAAGCAAGCAATGACCATTAACTCAAGCTAGTACAAGTAACTCAAGTAGCCAAGGCACTGTAACACATATGAACAACAGAGCTATGAACATAACAGTTGTACTTGGGGTGCTGGCCTTGTACTATCACAGCACACATAGAATAGCACAGGCTAAAACCACACCTTCATTTTTGCTGTGTATGTGAGAAAATCTGGGGCTTCTGAATTGTTCTAATTTGGAGTACCTACTTGCTCCATTTTGTTACTCTTTTGGGCTGATTATATACTGCAGTGTGTGTGGATACGCACACATCTGTATACCGCTGTATGAGCTTCAAAATTTTCCTCTAAACTGTGGCAAACCCTCATTCTCATTCTACAGCCCTCTATCACTACTGGATTAGCTAGAGTTCATGCCCTTGCAGAGAAATCTGTTTTTAAACAAAAGACAGAACTTTGAACCCTGGACTAAAGTTAAAGAATAACAGAGATGGATGCTAGATCAATAGTTGGCAAGTATTAGTCTCATGCAGTGGACAGACCCTTCCTGCTGTGCTTCTAGCTATTTTGGTATGCTGATGGAGAACATATCTTTAGGTATAAGGGTTTCTTTACTTGTGGGGGGGGGGGGGGGGGGGG
>PTFA01000970.1:0-11742 GCA_003342895.1 Casuarius casuarius | reverse complement strand
GGAGCATGTGTCATGTGAGGAAAGGCTGAGAGAGCTGGGCGTGTTCATGGTGGAGGAGATAAGGCTGAGGGGGGGGGTCTTTATTGATGAGTATAAAAATGTGAAGGGAGTGTGTGAAGAGGATGGGGCCAGACTCTTTTCAGTGGTACCCAGTGATGCCCGCAATCAAGGAGACAAAGCGTGTGCCCTGCTCTTGCAAATGGGGCTCTTACTTGGCGGCAGGCAGGAAGGCAGACCATAGCCTCCCTCTGAGACATCTCCACTTGTCACACTACTGTCCTGCCCTTGTGTTTGGGCTGCAGGCCTGCCTTACAGCAAGGGAAACCTCCATCAAGGAGAGGAAGCCTGACAACTGCTCCCCCATCACTGTGCCGGGGAGCGCTGCCGACACTTGGCTCTTTCTGCAGAATGGTGCTCGCTCCACGGCAGCCCCTGCCGTGGAAGTGTGCCCCACCAGCGGTGGTGAATGTTGACCTGGTAGCGCTGCGCTGAGGCAGGTGTGGACGGCAATGTCTGTGGTATTGTGCAGAGAAATATCCCGGCGTAGGGCAGCGCAGGCAAAACACCCGCAGCAGTGACTGCGATTAACCGGAGCCATATGAGGGCTGCTGGAAAGTTACTGGCTCCACGGGTGAGGGATGACAGTGAGCGGGACATGCTCCATGTCTACCCCAGCCACCCCTGGGAGACGGCTACRTGCCCAAAGCACTGACCCTGGGGACGAGGCTTCAGAAATGTTTGTTTTTTAAACAGAAAAGAGRGAAATGCACAGTGGAAGCACACACAAACTCAGGCAGTGCCTGGAGGGCTGCGTGGGAGGAATGATGGAGGCAGTTCTCCACAGTGCCCGTAGTCCCCGGCAGGCCTGAGTGGGTGGTCAATGAAGCAGACGATGCCCTCCGTGGCCGGGCCGTGGCTCCATGGGGGCAGAGCCCCACGGCACCACGCGTGTCCTCAGGGACTGCTGCAATGTGGCCCCACCGTGCTCACGACATCCTGGGGCTGCTGATGCCAATGTCGTTGTAGACTGCGTCCCCTGGTGCTGAAGCTGATGCGTCTGTTGCAGTTCCTGGCAGCTCCGGGTGGCCCAGCGAGGGTCGGCTCCCCACTGGGGACAGCAAGGCTGGTGCCTGTAGGGCCCGTTTCATCCCCCGGCTGCCATGCCTGGGCTGGAGCTCCCCCTGTGCCCACACACTACCCACCACCGCGGCAGAGCTCGGGGGAGCCACTTCTGGTGGGACGGCACAGCACTGGGAACAGCAGCGCTGCTGCGCAGGCTGCCGTGCCTCTTACCTCACAGCGCTGCCACCTCGGAGACATCTCCGTCGCTTAGACCCAGAGCAGCGGCCTCTCTTGGGCACAACACAGGCGTGGCATCGTCGTACCCATCCGGGGGGCTGTGCCTGGGCAGGGCAGGGGTGTCTGCGACAGACGGGGCAGTGAAATGAAGGTCGGGGCAGGGGTTGCGTTGTGCCAGCCCCCACCGGCCACAGAGCTGCGGAGCTGGAGGTGCCAACATTGGGGCCTGCTGCGTGGGGCTGCCAGCTCTTGGATGCCAGCTCGTCCCCAGCTACGAGTGCCAGCCCAGAAAATAACTGAGGGCCATGCAGCCGTGCTGCCCGGGCACCGCGTGAGGCCCCTGCTGGCACTGGCTGTGAGGCGAGGGCTGCACCTCTGGGTGCGTGGCAGCACGGCCCTGCGACCTGGCCCCGTACCTGCTGCTGTCCTGGGGCTGCTGGCCAAACTGTCACTRGTGTAATACAGCAGCTTCGTCGCTGAGCCCTCCAATGGGGAGCGTGGAGGATGTGGCATTAGGGGAGGCTGCCTGGACCCATGGCCTGGCCAGCACCCTTGGCAGGACAGCCTCGCCACACTGCGGGGACTGTGAGGGGCCAGGATACGGCCCTGCACTGCAGCTCCCTGTGGCCAGCACGTGGCCGGGCTCCCAGCCCAGCTGCTGCAGCAGGTGCGTGGGGGGCGTGCGGGTGAGTGGGAGTGCAGAGATCTCCCTCCCTGGGGGAGAGGCACTGGGCTGGGCCGGGAGGGGCCGTTGGGAGTCACGGCCTGCCAGGCCCAGGGTGCACACACCTGAGCCACTGGGCACCTCCTGGTACTCCTGTGTCAGGGTGTAGTCGAGCTCCTCACAGACGGCCGCAGAGATTACATTCATGGCTCTGCCAGAGCCTGGAAAGCTAGGGCAGCCATAACCCCAGGCTGTGGGCACAGCACATGGGATGGTGGGAGTCATCAGCTGTGTCCCTGATAAGCCTGTGGCCCAGCTACCCGGCTCTGCCCCATCCTCCAAGCRGCTCTGGTGCCCCTGCCTGGCCCCTGTGCTGCGCTATGTCCTGTCCCTGCTCGGCACTGGCCTCCTGGCCTCCACCGCCGCGCCTGCCCCCAGTCTGTGCAGTCAGGCAGCTCCACGGCTGGGCAGTCCTGGGAGCCATCAGCAACCCCCAGCCCGGACAGCCTCTGCTCTGGTGGCTCTTCCTGGTAGCTTCAGCCCCAGAGACCCCCGGCATGACCCTCCTCTGTGCCAAGCCATGGCGCGCCATGCCTGCATGGTGAGGGCCCCCAGGGCCAGGCAGAGCAGGATCCCCAGGAYGATACAGAGGATGGTGGGCATCAGCATGGCCCCAGCACCAGCTGTGGGGTTCCTGTGGGCAGCTGTGAGGACACTGAAACACGGCAGAGCTGGAGGGAGGTTGGGGACCCTGTCCCATCCTGCATCACTGTGGACCCATGAGAGGATGCAGGGGAGTAGCTGGCGTGACAGGGAGGGCACCCCTGTGCCTGGGGGGACTGCGTGCAGCTCAGGGCAGTGCCCGGCAGCTGGGGTCTCCTTGCCAGAGCTGCTCCCCCTCCACTGGGCTGCGCCAGCTGGAGGGTCCCTGGGGCCACCACACTGCCCTGCACAGGCAGAGCTACCTGTGCAAGCTGCACCGTCGGCATCCAGCTGCCATGGCTGGCGTGGGAGTCACTCTGGTGCCTCCAGGCTCCCCGTCGCACGTGATGTGGGTATCCCCAGGGGAGCTGCAGGGCTGCAGCTGCCAGGGTGCCGAGGGACAGTGCCAGAGGGAGTTGGCCCCCAGCCCACACTGCACCCAGGTCAGCCACGTGGGGCCCAAGCCCTGTGTGGTTGCCGGGGCAGATGCCAGTTGGCCCACAGCCCCACAGCCCAGCTGCCGGCACACCACGGTGGCTGTGGCGGGGCTGGTGCCATTGGCACACACATTGCCCCACATCCTGTTGTAGAAGACCTCCAGGCACCCGGTGCATCTGCTGCCGCCTGCCAGCCGCAGGGCTGTGAGCTCTGCAAGGGAGTAGCATGGGGGCGTGGGCACAGCTTAGGCGGGGCTGGGCAGACACCCCCACTGTCCCTGCCACGCCGCCCACCTCCCTGGGGCACCAAGAGAGGCATCCCAAGGAGTGGACACGCCGGGGCAGTGGGGCGAAGGCGTCGTCTCACCCCCCGGACTGCCCAGGGTGTGGGGAGGTGGGCAGGGAGGCCGGTCGGAAGGCTGGTGCCACAGCTGGTCCCACAGCCCCGCTGCCCCCGGCCCTGGTGGAGCGCGGCGCTGACCTGAGCAGAAGGCTGCCGCGCCAGCACCCTCCTTACAGCCACGCTGTCCTGGGGCTGGGGCCATAGCTGGTGCTGGGCAGTCCCAGAGCGTTGCCTTGGCCCCAGAGCAGCTGCCGGCACTCAGCCACACTGGCCCCGACCCCCGGCCGTAGCAGGCTGAGCCGGGCACTGCCAGGGCCTCGCCGCAGCCCAGCTGGTGGCAGACGACGGCGACGTCCCAGAGGTCCCAAGCATCCTCGCTGACGTGGCTCCAGGCCCCCTGCACGTAGATCTCCACTCTCCCAGCGCAGCGCCCAGGGCCGCTGGCCAGCCGCACCTGCCGGCTCCCTGCAGCCAGAGACAACCCGGGTTGGGGCAGATGCTTGGGCCCCCCTGGCGCCCCGGGGTCCTTCCTGACACACTCACCCAAGCACACAACCGCCACCTCCTCGGCGTGATTCGGCGGCATGGCGCTGTGCAGCGTGGCGTTGCACTGGGCCAGGCGAGCCTCTGTGCCCGTACACTGGACCCCGCTCAGCACCAGGGGGATCAAGCCTGGCCCCAGCACCGGGGTGTTGTAGGCCTTCTGCACTGTGCTGCACAGGAGCTGCCGGCACACCACGCTGGCGCTGCTGGTGTCCCACTGCTGTGCCAGGACTCGGCCCCAGGCCCCACGCAGGGACACCTCCAGGTGGCCATTGCAGCGGCTCTCCCCATCCACCAGCCGCAGGGGTTCAGCGCCACCTGGCCCCACACAGAGGGGAGATGTCCTGAGGCGCTGCGGGGACTGTGGGGTGCCAAGGAGCCCCCCAGGATGCTGGGGGACAGCACGGCCCCACTGCCCTCCTCCTGCCCATGTGCCTGCTGCCCTGTGCGTGGGCTCAGCCCTCCTCCTGCCCTGACATGGCCTTGCTTCCCCAGAAGGGCCCTGTGCCCCACAGCTCCTGGTGGSAGTGGGAGGGAGGGGCACCCTTGCCTTTTGGGGTGCTGGGTCCCCTCCCCAAAGCAGGCCCTCCTGTCTGATGCCCCCTGCCCCACACGCACCTGAGCAACTGACTGTGGCAGCATGGCCTGGCGAGCAGGCGGGGGTCCCCAGCACCATGGCAGGGCACTCTCCCAGGTGGGACTTGGTCCCGCTGCAGTGAAATGTGTCCCGCCACAGTGGGCCTTTCCCTGTCCCAAAATACCCTCCGTGGGGCACGGAGGCGGCAAAGCCGCAGCTGAGGTGGTGGCAGAGCACCTGGGCGTCGCGCACGTCCCAGCTGGTGTCGCAGAGGGAGCCCCAGGTGCTGTGCACCTCCAGCTCCACCCGCCCTGCACACGCCATGCTGCCGTTCGCCAGCCTGAAGCCTGTGTAGGCTGGGAGGGAGAAAGGGTGCGGGAGACGAAGGTCTCATGCCCTGTGCTCTGCGATGGCGGGGGCATGCAGGCATGGCAGCCCTCTGCCTCCCACACCCCGCTGCCTTCCCCCACCCCTGGGGGCTGCCACAAGCCAGCCCGCAGCCTCCCTGCCCCGTCCCTGCCCAGGGCACCCCAGTCCCTGCTGCCCATCTCCCCGCGCCTCCTGCTGCAGCCTCTGCCCCGCGCCCTGCTCTCTTACGGGAGCAGATGACGGCAGCATCGCTGGTGTGTGCGCAGCCCTGGTCGTGGGGCATCCTGCGGGTGCAGGCAGACAGGAGGGATTCGTTGCCTGCACACTCAAAGCCCCCATCCCAGATGGGCCCAGCTCCTGCCCCAAAGCGTGCTGCCCCGGTGATGGCCAGAGCTGCTCCACAGCCCAGCTCCTTGCAGATGACGTGGGTGGTGTTGAGGTCCACGTGGGCCTTGCAGAGGGTGGCCCAGCCTCGGCCCTGCCTGACCTCCATGCGGCCCGAGCAGGCGCCGTCCCCACCGACCAGCTGCACAAACCCTGCCGGGGGAGAGAGTCTGGGGTCGCCTGGGGGTCTCTGGGACATGCTGGGGACTTGCGGGGGGCTGCCCCCATAACCCTGGTACTGGCACAGCCGGCTCCAGGTGCGAGGCAGCCTGGAGAGACTCCATGGCTTTTACCTTGGCAGACCACGCCAACATCCCAGTCATGGGGGCCAGGGTATGGTCCCCATCCCGGGACAGTGCATTCCCAGAGGGCAGACTCATCCCCGCGACAGTCCACCACAGCCAGATGAATTGGTCCAGACCCTCTCACAAAATGGGTCCAGTCATGGGCACTTTTGGCTGAGCCACAGCCCAGCTGCTGACACACCACCTCGGCATCCTCCAGGTCCCATATGTCATCTGCCACCGTCCCCCACTGGCCCCGCAGCTTCACCTCCACTCTGCCTGCACAGGGACCACCTCCATTCACCAGCCTCAGCTCCACGGCATCTGCATTAGAGGTGCCCTCAGGGCATGAGGGTGCTACACTCTAGCTCTACTCTTGTACGCCATCTGTGCCTCAGGAGTCCCTGGTGGGGAGGCCCTGGGCATGGCCATGCCATCTCCCAACTGCACGCAGTCAAGGGGCTACACCCCGGCACAGTCTCCTGAACCCTCACCTGAGCACGTCACCCCCACATCTGTGTCATGGCCAAAGTAATGCTGGCCCCAACCATAGTGGGGACAGTGGTGGAGCGCTGTCTCGGTGCCACGACATAAGAAGGGTTGCAGCCAAATCCGGCCAGCTCCTGCCCTGAACGGCATGTATGGGGAAGTCCTGGCCATGGTGCCACATCCCAGCTGCGTGCAGACCACGGAGGCCCCACGGACATCCCAGAGGAAGTCATAGTTGCACACGGTGCCCCACTGGCCCTCGTGCTTCACCTCCACCCGGCCGGCGCAGTGGCTGCCTCCATCAACCAGTCTTAGCTCCCCGGTGCCTGCGGGTGCCCATGTGGGACCATAAAGGAGGATATGGAGCCCCAACATGGTGTCACTGTTGTCTGGTGTAGCCTGCCCTGCCAGGCTGGCCAGGGGGCTGTGTCCCACAGCTGTTCCCTGTCCTGATGGCCTCCACTCCCCACTGCGGGGCTGGCTTTTGGGCCCTGGCATATGGCTGTGTGGGTGGAAAAGCCCTGGGTGCACTGCAGGACACCAGCTGTGAAGAAAGGCAGGGCTGYATCCAGACCCTGAATGTCCAGCACCCGATGCAAGGTGAACACAGCAGAGGACATGCCCTGCCACATGTGCTCAGTGTTTGGCCCCACTGGCAAAAACCCTGTCCCCAGTGCAGCGCAGGCACCGTGGGCCCCTGGGGGCTGCCCAGGCGGTGTGCCTCCACTGGTGCCCCTGGGAAGCCCACCCAGCAGGTCACACACAGACCCATGGTGGCCACCCCAGTCTCGTTGTGGCCTCCCCACACCCAGGGCTGCCTCCCACTCTCGGCATGAGGGCAGGCAGCTCCTGCCCCGGGGAGCCCACAGGCACTCACCCCTGCAGAGCTGCACGCACAGCAGCAGCCCCAGTGTGCTGGCAAGGAGCTAGCTGGTGGTGGCCATCCCAAACACCTCCTGCCCCATGGTGCAGCCCCCAGCTCCTGCTTGTCTCCCGGGTGACCGGAGACACCCGCTGTGGGGAGGGCAATATATAGGCAGGGGTGCAGGCCCTGCTGCCAGGGGAGCCAATTGACGCATCAGGCACCTTTTGAGACGTTATCAGGAGGGTTATCTCCCATCTGACGGAGCCCCAGCCTCCAATAACCTTCTCCATCCCCGCGCATGACCATATATGCGTCTCAGCTCCACTTCTGCCATCACACGCACCCCACCAGTGGGTGGGTGCCTGCCTGGCTGTCCATGTGGGGAGCCTGATGATGATCTGAGCAGGGCTCCCCACCGGGGTGCTGCAGTGGGCGCAGGGTGTGCGGGCCCTTCCTATGCCTGAGCCCGCGTGGGTCTGGGTGTGTCACACTGTGCCAGGGAGCCTGGCAAGAGCCCTGCCCCAACAAGGACTCTCTTCTGCTGGGGGCAGCATCTGCTGCAGCCTCCTTGCAGCTGTAGTGGGGCTGACCTCTAGCAGCAGGTCCCTCGGCGCCGCAGCCCTCCACACGGGGCAGGCACTGTGGCTGGCTCTGGGCTAGAAAGCTCCAGGGTGGCACCAAGTCAAGCCCAGCCCCAGGCTCCATGGCACATTGGCAGGCGGGCCTGGGCCCCTCATAGCAGCCTGTGGGTGGATGGAGGTGCTGCCCAGTTGCCTGCAGCTGTGTGCCCTTCAGCCTGTGAGCCCCCACGGCAGCCACTCTTGCCCCATACAGTGCTGAGACAGGAAGGAGGTGGTTCCCTCGCTGCACACCAGCCCCGACAGGGAAGCAGCTCTGGCAGCCCAAGTGCTGCTCAGTGTCAGAGCATATGCATCTGCTGGGCCTGCTGAACAGCCAGCATCTCACCACCTGCTTCTGTTTCTGCTCAGCCAGCTGCATTTCAGAGTATGCTAACGCTAGGCTTCTGTGTATCAGTATCTCTTTGCAGTTGCACTGCCACAGAGACCTGGAACAAATCCAGAGTAACTGAGGGGCTCTGGGGACAAATCTGAGGGATATGGGAGACCGGTGTTGGTTCCCTTGAGCCTGCTGGTCAAGGGGACTGTCTGTGTAGGAGTGAAGAAATCCCCCAGGTTAATATCGCTCTGCATGGGTGGTGTCACTGGCAGGGCTTTGCCTTTGTGATCATCACATTTAACCTCCCCAGCACCTACCTGAGTGCAGGGCAGCATGCAGGGAATGAAGGAGAGCCTCCAGCGAGCACAAGAGCGGTCTGTCCCGAGGCTCAGGAGATGAGCTGATGTCTCAGGAGGGTGGCCTGGATAAGCTGGTCTGAACTCCAGTGAAAAAGCGCACATAGAGGAGGAGGAAGTGAGGAGGAGCTTTGCCAACAAGGTCTCCCAGGCTGCTGTGCTTAGGGAAAGGGCTCAGGCAGGAAAGGAGGGTCCGGCAGTGCATGAGGATCAAGCTTGCCTGCAAGAACTCTCTTATCATGTGTGCTCTGTATTTCTGTTTGTACTCCAAACCAAGAGGAAGCACAGTCAGCTTGAAATGGAGCTCGATTTCTTAGGAGCTCCTCATCAGTAGGGCCACTCTAACAGCACACCAATCCTATGCGAGACTTGTTTGACACTGTGGTTAAGGAGAACTGCGAAAAGCTGAGGAAGGGCTGGTGTGGAGCCAGCCTCAGGAAATGTGGGAGGAATGGAGGGATGTTGTCCGAGCAGGCAAGGGTGGGGCTCAGAAGGTCAAGGCCCATTTGGCTCCTAAGGTGCTGAAGGGATGAGAGCATCTGTCACACGAGGAAAGGCTGAGAGACCTGGGCCTGTTCATGGTGGAGAAGGGAAGGCTGTGGGGGGATCTTTATCAGTGGGCATAAATATCTGAAGGGAGGGCGTCAAGAGCTTTTCAGTGGTGCCCAGCGATAGCACGAGAGGCAACGGGCACAACCTGAAACCCAGGAAGTTCCGTCTGCCCAGAAGGAAAAACTTCTTTCCTGTGAGGGTGATGGAGCCCTGGAACAGGTTGCCCGGGGAGGTTGTGGAGTCTCCGTCTTTGGAGGCATTGCAGAGGCGTCTGGATAGGGTCCTGGGCAATGGGCTTTAGATGACCCTCATGGGCAGGGGCATTGRCCRCGATGATCTCCAGAGGTCCCTTCCAACCTCTGCCGTTGTGTGCTTCTGTGCTTCCGTGAACACAAGGCAGAGTGCAGGGCAGAGTCAGTCGTGCCACGCTGTCGGCCCTGTGCAGATGCACTTAATCGTCACCCCAGGACAAAAGGATCTGGAAAGCTCTGGCCACTTCAAGGCCTTCCTGACACAAAGGGCTTCTTTACCCTGTGCAGCATTGGCCTGAGGTTGTAATGCCACTGTCGAGCTGCCAGGCCCTACTCCCTGCTAGTGCAGGTGCTGGTACAGAACTGGGAGGGCAGAGGGAGACAGCGTCCGGGATGGTTCAGTCCAGCCTGCACCTGCATTCCCCCTTTTACAGCCTGTGTCTCCCCACTGACTGCAGTGGGAACATGGGATGATGCCACTTCTGGTCTGTGCCCTATTTGGGTCTGGCACAGCCCCAGCCTTGCCCCCTTGTTTCCCTCCCGCACAACGCCTGGAAGGGTGGCTGCTTCAGCATCTGCAGGAGGTAGCTAGGTGGACTGGGGGGTCAAGGGGACCTATGCTTGTGGCTGGCAAAGCAGTTCAGCCCAGCAATGCCTTGCAGGTCTCTCGGGCCTCCTCTAAGTTGTGGCAGCAGCACCCAGCCAAGGGCAGGGGAGTTCCCAGCACCTCGCTCCACCTCGGAATGCACCCTCCATCTGACATCCCGGAGTCCTCTGCCAGGGCAGGGACGAGGGTGGCCAGCACCTGCCCACAGTCGCATCACAGCTGGTGGGAATCCTTCTCTGCCCAGGCAAGCTCAGCTGCCATGCGGGAATATTTTCCCCAGCTGCGGCACAACAGACAGCTCCAGTGCCCCAGCATGGAGATTTTCCCACTGTGTACAGACACCAGGGACGAGGTGCAGACCAGCAATTGAGTCAGGGCTCTCACAGGGCACATCCTACCTTGGCTGCAAACCTCAGTGCATAGCCACTTGCTTCCCTAGTTGAAAGAGTAGCAGGTCACAGCAAGAGAAGGCGTCGGGAAGTGGACTAGTGGCAGGGGCTTGTCAGACCTCAGCATTCCGGTATGGGCTGTGTACAAATGCCGGCAGGCCTTGCAGAGAGACAAGAGCAGCATACAAGGCTCATGCAGCGTAACCGTTGAGCACGTAGACCTTCTGTGTTTAACCAGCGGGACAATCACGGGAGGTACCAAAGCTGTGAGCTGATTATAGAGATGGAAGTGCAGCAGTTGGGAAGCCGGAGAGGGATATTTAACATTGAGAGATGTGCATTCAGCTTTCTTCCCAGGCCCGCTTTGTACACCTTGTGGGTGATGCCTCCAATCATGGACATGAAGCGTGTGCCCTGCTGTCTCAGATGGGGCCAATGTTTGGTGGCAGGCAGGAAGGCAGGCCATGGCCTTCCTTTGAGGCACCCCCATCCATAACGCCACCGTCCTCCCCCACCGGTATGACAGCAGCAAAATTCCTTTCTTCCCTTGAGTGCAGCCCGCTCCTGCTGCATTTCTTCCTTTAATCCCGATGTGTTCAATCTTTCAATTGAGCAAGAAAAGGAGAAGAACTGCTATAACGACCCCAGGTACTCACTGCCGCCTGAGACCACGGAGCATGGTCCACCTCGATGGCGACACACTGTCCCTGCCCCACAACATCTGACCCCAGGGGGCCTGCACGGCCACAGCCTTGCTGCCATGCCCACTCCCTGCCCATGGCTTTCACTGCCCTGCGGCTGCCGGGGGAAAGAGGCAGAAGGTATCCAAAGCCTCACAGCTCATGGGATTTGCCACACTGGCCTCCAAGCAGCCCTGCTGCACCCAGGGCAGGGCAGGCAACAGAGGGACACTGTGGTTGTCCTGTCTCAGTGTCTGCTCAGGTGAACCGTATCTGTGTTTCAGTGCTTTCCAGTTCCGAGTCAGGGAACGGGAGCCAGGGTTAAGCACATGGCAGGAGTCCCACAGGGTCAGCCCAAACCACTGTGACCCAAGCCAGGCTCTGTGCCGGCTCTTGTTGGGGCAGCAGGTCACAGGGGCCTTGAGCTCTTGTTTCAGGTTTCTCTTTAGCTCGGGGGTGCACAAGTCTAGAGAGCGCAACTCCGTACTTGCATCCCCCTAGGACACTGCAGGGCCTGCTTGCTGTCAGAGCAAAAGGCATTGGCCATGCAGGGCCCACGTGGCTCGTGGGTCCATGTGGGCTGTGCCTGGCAAATACCATCCAGACCGTGAAGGCCAGGGGAGCGAGTGCAAGTGCTGGCTCCAGGCAGAGGCACTTCCGGTCCAGCCCAGATGGAAGAGTCCAAGTAGGGTGTCCCAATCCAATATCATGAAGGTTTCGTTACGATCCCAAAGACGAGATTAAGACCCTAAAACCGGTCAAATATTGTACAACCTTTTACCTTTAGTTTCAACGGAGTGGGGAGAAAAGGTGGGGAAAGGCGAAGGGGAGAGGGGAACAAGGGTAAGGGGAAAAAGATAGAGAAAGTTGGAAAAGGAGAAAAGAAACTAGCCACCGCCACTCCGAGTCCGATGATGTTCCACTAACTCCACTCGAGATCTCCAGTCGTCGCAAAAAAGCTCCCCTCCATTCACACAGTCTGCAGTTTTTATAG
>PTFA01000968.1:0-23892 GCA_003342895.1 Casuarius casuarius | reverse complement strand
GTGACTGAGCCCTGGCACAGGTTGCCCAGAGTTGTTGTGGAGTCTCCATCCTCAGAGATATTCAAAATCCAGCTCTACATGGTCCTGGGCAACCTACTCTAGGTTCTCACCCCTGAGCACGGGAGTTGGACTAGATGATCTCTGAAGGTCCCTTCCAAGTTCAGCTATTCTCTGTTTCTGTGTGTATGTGTGGATTCCTCAACTGTAGTTCTGCTTTTACATATCAGAGCTCACGAGCTCTATCCTTGGTAGCTATCTTCATCTTGCTAGTCAGATTTTGAGTAATGACAAAAACAGGATATACAAAAAAGCAGTCAAACTATAATTTCTATTATAACATTAATGCAGTCCTTCAAAATCAAATCCACTTATAAGTGGGCAAAAATAATTTAAAACAGAAGGCATAGCAGTAGAAGTTTTAGTTTAGAAGCTCCAGATTAGAAGTTCCAGGATTTTTTGTCAAAAATATCTGAAATATTTGAGTTTTTGACAAAACTGAAACTTTATCTGGTTGGAAAAAAACCTTGCAAAGTGACTGGAAATATATTTTTCATTTTTTCATTTTGAATATTATTTTTATTTGCTGAAACATGATGTTTGTGAAGTTTAGCTTTGGATCTTCAAAAAAAAAAAAGATTATTTTGAAAACGAGTATTTCCAATGTTAATTCCTACTTTGATGGCTCAACAATTTTTCACATGAAAAATTAAAATTACTTCTAATCTGAACACAATGACCTTGCAAAGCTGTCACTGTACAGGAAGCGAAGGACAGTCCTGTGATTAAAGCATTGGACTGAGACTTACGGATATGGGTTCAGCTTTTGAATCTGTTGCAGTCTTTCTTCTTAATTTCTTAATTTTCTCTTAAGGAAGATTACACAGACTGGGGTTGTGCAGAACGACAAGGAGAAAACTATGGGGGAGCCAGGCATGCTAACAATTTTCAACTATGTAGAAATCCGCAATAAGGAGGAGGTGGATAATTTGTTTACCATGTGCCTGGCAGAAAGAAGAAGAGGTAACAGACTCAAGTGTGAGAAAGGATGAGCTTAGATGTAAGGAAAAGAGGAAGGATAACAGAAGATAGAAAAAAGTGCCCAAAGAAATTGTAGAGTTTTAGGAATACATTAAACATACTCTGTCAGAAAATACCTATTTGATCCTGCTCTAAAAGAATAAATGGCTTAGGCAATGTCTTGAAGTTTCCTTTACTGCTCTGAGATCCTAGAGTCAGCCCTAGCTGTCTCTATAGTAGGAAGTGCTCTGATACGGTAGGAGAAGACCAGCAGACTGAGGCAGCTGGATCCTACATGTACGCTGTATGTGGTTTGGGGGGATTGAATTTAGAGTAAATTTAATCTGAACCAAACATTCTCACCATGCATGTGGATCAGATCTGTCTCAAGTTACCCACCATTTATTCAAACTCTTATATTTCCATTGGGATTTGGAAGGTATTTGATGTGTTGTTGAAGTAGAGTCTCTACTATAATTTTCTTCAAAAGGAAACTAGCTAGAATATACCAAAACTGCTCTGCAAACTGAATTAATATGAAGTTTTGGCGATTGGCTTCCTGACCTGGCTGCTATTCCAAATCAAAATGCTGGTGTATTTACAGCCTCTGTTATCTGGAAGCAGATTATCTGGATCATAAATTAGCCAGGTGCTGCCTTCCCTCAATACCCTGGGTAAGGCACAATGCCAGAGAGGGAGTGTTGCAAGGCACATGCTGCTCACATCACGGCTGGCTGTGCATAGAGCCATTTGAAAGGCTTCTACAAAACCTCTTTATAATTTTTTAAAGGGTAAATATACTAAATATATGCTTATAGCATAATTTGCATATGAATTATCCATGTTTTTGCTTTTATCTGAGTTATCTCCTTGTCTCCTCTTTCTTTTTACTGAAATAATTGAAAGTAAACTTCATCTGCCATCTGTAAAATGAAGATAACAATAATTCTTTTCTATGACTTCAATATTTAGAATATAAGCTCTTCAGATTTTATGCTTATATTTATGCATGCACATCATGGTCCACATGGAGATCTTGATTGAGATTTCTGGGTATTCAAATGCACATAATAGACAATAATTTATAGTGAGTTACCTAACTTTAGCTATATAAAATGCAGTTGTCTACATGTAAAGTAGTCCTCTAGCTTGTCTTTGCAGTCATTTGAGAACAACTTTGAAAGCATGATCCATTGCATCCTAAGGCAGCCATCTAAAACAGGTGGGATGAATGCAGCAAATGGACATTTCAGTCCATTGGCTACAGAAGCCCAGATGATCAGGTTAAACTAAGATGACCTCGTTTGGACAGTGGTGGAACCAGCAGTAGGCAGATCTTTTGGGATGGTTACATGATCTTGGGGTTCATAGGTGTGTATTTCTAGTACTATACTACTTAAAGCACCATAATATATGTACTTAAAGGTGTGTATTTCTAGTACTATACTACTATATTTTTCTGTTAATAAAGTCAATTCCCAAGCACATGTGTATGATTAGTTATATCTATAGAGAAATTTTAACTTCTTTCTCTTTTTTCTTTACTTTTCCAAATTTATTATCACAATTGAAATTTTACATAAATTCCTAATATTAGTTTTCACTTCCATTCCCCTTTAAAATAATTTCAGGTTTTACTTAAAAATGGTAATTGTGCTTGTAGCTTTCAGACTACCAAAATTGTCCAGCTATGGAAATAATTCCTCTACATCATCTCCCTCAAGGATATTCTTATAGCTTCATCTATCAGAGGAATTACTACACAAATGATAAAATGAACAATAACCAATCTGAAAAATGAAAATGGGATTGTTCTGATTTCTCTTTTACCAATTATCACTTAAACTGCTTATATTAGGCAACATTCTATTCATTCACCAGGCATAAAAACGTGCTATGCCCAGGAACCTGGTAGCTAATTATACAGAGCTCAGAGATACTGATTGCATCATTTACAGATCCCTTTCTTCTCTTTGCTCGATTAGAGACTCTGCAACCATTGGAATTCAGGCATGTACCTCAGTATTTCACTGTATGCCACAGGTGTCACCTTCAGTGTCACCAGTGGTCCTTAGAAGACATTTCTCCATTTCCTGACCCTTGTGGTGTTAGTTTTGCATCAGCCCTATGCAGCCCAGATCCTTTGGATCCATTCGGCACTCTTTGCTTGTTGCAGCAGACAGTCTCCTGCCAAGGTGTCCCAGAGCCTGACTTTGTAGAACTGCCACACTGTTAGGTGAGGATTGCTCTCTCATCTGGCTAATCAGAGTTATATCTAATTCAACATAGGTAGAGAAAATTAAAAGGTGAGCAATAATTAATAGTGTTCAAAATTGATAACACAGTTTCTGATCTTTAAAAGATGAAGAAATGAAACAAAATCAACAGTTAATCTGCTTATGCTAGTAACTACAGAAAGACCCCTCTGTCTCTACGCTTCCTCTGTCTCCTGACACAGTGGTAGATGGGGCTCACCTTAAGCCTCAGGCTACATCTGCCTGAAGGCTTGTCCCAGAACACACCAGTAAGGAAGAGCTTTATTAGACAGTGGTCATCAGAGAAGACCTCAGAGTGCACTTGCAGATCAGTCGAGGTCTCACACTGCCTCTCTCTTTAATTCCTCCCAGCTAACAGGCATACGTGATTGAGTGACTTCCTTTTTAAGTTTACTATAGCAGGGATAATCCAGAGCTTGAAGAAGGAATCGTCCTAAATAAATACAAGTCACATGAGTGGCAATCACCAGTGCCTTAGATCTCTGAATATACCTCTGAGACATACTGAGCATTTTAAGTAAGGACTTGAACCTGGGGAAGTCCCATCTCTTTGTAGACATATGCTTTGTAGAATCAAACTTTTAGATTTATGTATAGAAACATACGTATTTCATTTTTCTGATTTTTGTGTTTGTGCTTAAAAATGATTTCTGTGATAGTACTTAAAAAGGCCAAAGTCACATATATAAATGATCTAGAGAACTGTGCAACTGCAAGTTCAGTAGCCGTCATTATGCTTGTAATGCTTGGAGTTTCGTATCAAACTCACCAATGCATGTATTTTAGGTACACATTTCTGTGTGCAGTTCAGGGTCGTAATTCTTAAGATCTGAAGTAGAAAGTTATTGTAAAACTTTTATGAAAGTTCAACATCTCTATTTGTATTCTGATAATTACTTATTTGCTGCATGTTTGCACACTCAGATTGCTTGAAATACTGGTTTAACCTAGTCAGTAGTTTCAAAAGAAAATTAATCCCTGTATGATCACCAGAAATTATTTTCTAGCTCAGCTGGACAGGCTTAAGTGAATATTCTCATTGATGAGATTCCTGTGGGAAACTTATAGGGAAGTTTTTGCCCCATCAACACTAATTTAAAGAGGCAGTTTTGATAAATGATCTTCAGTAAGTGCCAAGCAGGTATTCACTTAGCCTTTGTGTACATTATTGAATCAGAGGTGTTTTGTCTTTCTTTGTACCTTGTGTGATTTTATTTGCCAAACCATGAAGTTAATGAACTCATTTTTAATAATCTGTGCAATTTCAAGATACTAACACACACATAGATTTATACTAAGAATCTTCTAAAGTGACAGTAGCTAATATAAAACATGAAAAACCACTACTTATTAACAGGGAAAAATCTTTTAATTTTATAAGTAAGGTTAGAACTGTAATAAAGGTCAGTCCATGTGGGTAATTCTTCAAAAACTCATACTTTAATTCTACCAAAACCTTGCATTTTTAAATTAAACCAATCAAGCTATGACAGTCATACATCAGGAAAAACCCTGTTCATCAATATGTATGAATGGTCCAGCTGATCTAGATAAAATTGCTTCCATGAGGAACATGAATGAAATGTACCCTCTTCCATTTTCGTGATACAAAAATCAATGTTACATTGTATTGCATTTCCCCACAACAGTTTGGAGGCTGAAGATTTAAAAAGTGCTAAAAAAAATATCTGGAAGATTTGGATACATCTTTGAGTGGAAATGTTAACTTCTTAGTTTTTATCTCCAGCCTGTGTCATCTTGTAGTAATATCTCAATGCAAAGAGAAGTGTATATAAGCCAACATTCTCCTTTAAGAGGAAATCTAGGTAATTTCAGAGTTGATTTTTGTTCTGAATGAATAAGAAAACAAAGGATTTTATTATTTCCCATGAAATAGTTAAAATATTTATTTTAGATAAGACCAAAAACTTTTTTCCAATTCCTAAGTATTGTTTGTATTATTAAAAAAAAATCAAAACCAAAAATCATTCCAAAACCAAAAATTAAGAAACTATATTTCAAAATATGTCAAAATGGAACATGTGACATTATAAAAATAATTAATATTATTCTGTAGGAAAATATGATCTAAAACAACTTATTTCTTTGTAAACTTTCAACTTGAGAGATACAACAGTTTCTTCTGGAAAGCTGCAGGATAAAAGCCTTTAAATGAATGAAAGCTCTCTTGCACATGTAGAAAAATGGTTCAGGTCATATGGCTTTCTATTTTTTTTTTCCTATGGCATTTATTTTATTTGTTTTCCTAATTGGACAGAACAATAATTGTTGTCTACTAACAATTAGATTCTTCTGGTGACTTGTAGCCTGTATTAAGCAGTTATGCACAGTGTAAAAGAGCCCTGGGGAAACTCGGTGCAATCCTTTCCCAGGGGATTCAATTCTCATGGAAAACATGAGGGCTGTAATAAGGCATTTCACAAAGAAAAACACCTCATGATGCTCAGGGGTATCTACCTGATAATCACCGAGCTTCCAGAAAGTAATTCATGTGCCTATTTCAGGGACCTGAGTTCCTCGTTCACTTTCTGGAGGATAGATCTGTTGAGACCCTAAATAACAGCCAGAGCACAGAGCACCGGAATTCTTAAGCCATTAAAGAACAAGTATCAGGTGTAAAAGAGGCAGGTGTGTCATAAATTATGTCCCAGGCTTAAGCTGAGGGGTCACCAGATTCCCAGAACATATTTTCTTGCTGCTAATGGTGACTAGAGCTTCCTCCCGAGATGGGTGAACAGTGTGTTCAAACCTGCCCAGGATGAGGTTGAGGTAAACCTCAGGTTTCCTGCTAAGTGCTCTGAGCTCATGACCATTACGCAAGGAATTGCTTTGTCCCTGAGACATCTGGAGGACTTGAGCAGTCCAGGCTGGGACTGGGTTTGAGCTCATATCCAGGGATGTCTTCTGAGTCCCAAAGAAATTGAAAAAAATGGATGGTCACTTAGATCACCAGCTCAGCATTGTATGGGGGGTCTGCTGGGCCTACCTGCAACACAGCAGCAGGCAGATTTTTTTCCTCAAAGTTCTCCATGTGCATGGTAAGTTTAAGAACCTGTTTTGACTTGCTTTACTGCACTGTAACTCTCAGAAAGCACTGAACTGGTCTGTTATTCCTGTTTTCTGATTCCTAAATGTTTTGTTCTTAATCGATCCCCTGGCTCTGGCAGTGTCTTGCAGATGCTGTAGCCACGTGAGTTCCTGTGGGAGTAGGTGGGGAGCAATTATCCAGCCTGTAAGGGGAGTGGGAAGGGGAGGAAACTCTTTTCCTACAGGAACCATGCGTAGGCCTGAGCCAAAGCTAATTAAGTCATTTCACTTTTGGATTCAATAAACTCAATTATATCTATCAAGATAACAGTTTTCTAAAACACACAATATTTGGCAGTGACCAGGTTATCAGAACTATGAACGTTTCCCCATGTCTTTGAGCTGAAATCGTAGGGGTAAAGGGGAGGAGGAGAGGAGGAATATCACAGCAAAGCATAGTACATGTCGAGTCATTGTCACTGCTAAATACTATCGGCAAAGCATTTGGCAAACTATGCCAGCCACGCGCTCGGACCACTACAGAGTAGAGAGCATCATTCAGCCTCTATGACAAGAAAACTTCCAGTTGCTTCATTTTTCTCTTTTAAGCACTTATAGCATAGATTTTCTGTGAGAGGAAGTTCAATGCCTATATCATCTTTGTCAGTCAGTTGCTGTTAATTTGGTTTCAAATGTTTTGAGACAGGGATTAAAAACACCAGGTCCTTCAGGAGAGCTAAGAAAAGGCACCAACCTGCCAGCATTGTTCATTTTTTTCTAATAGCAAAAGAAATAGCATAACTGCAGAAAGAGATTCAAGGTGTCCATGTTGAAAATGGAGAAATGAGGCTGCAGCCCAGAAATATCCCATATAAAACCCTTGAAAACCATTGTTATCATAGCTGACTTTCTTACTTAACACACGTTAGTGTATTGCCATTAAACTCTGCAACAAATCCCCAGCCCTGGGCGAGCTACAGCTTAATACATGAAGCCTTGAATGTATTGTACACCAGTGGCAACTTCAAGTAGCTCTTAAGTTTCCTTACTGTTAAAAACATTCTGTAACCATATTTCTAGTATTTGTTTTGTTTTTAACTGCTAGTCACTTGACATATTATACCTTTTTCACTGCTCTTATGTAGGAGCTATTTGCTCTGATAACATGTGCTAATAATTACCATATTCAATTAAAAAAAAAATCTGAGGAGACTTTTGGTTTTATCTTCAGTATTCTTAATAAAATATTGTTTCAAACATTTCCTAATAATAATAATAATAATAATAATATGTCCTAGTGGAATCCTACAGTGCAAACAAGAGATGTCTGTTATATGAAATGAGTAAAACCTTTTATAGCAGCTCAAAGTTTCAAGAAACTTCTCAAAGTGAAATAGTGTTGGTTTAATGGAACTAAGCTCTTCTGGAATATATTTCTTTGTGAAAAAAATCTAGGTTTTCTGCTCTTCTTCATGAGTCAAAAGAAGTAGGGTTTTAAATCTCAGAATTTCCCTGGCTCTGGTTGTGGAGAATTATAACTCAAGAGTGTTAGTTAACTGTGATCAGAGATAATCTTTTCTGTTTCTTCATTTAATAATAGGTTAGGCTTACAGGGTAAATACTATTTTGCAAGCTCAAATTCTCTAGTATTTTATCTTTTTTTTTTTTCCCCCCAGAGAACTGCCTATAAACTTTTTTTTCTAGAAAACTTCTGGGAAGTGGAAAAGAAAAGATATTTGACAAAAGGGATGGAAAATCCACTTTTCTGTTCATGTAACAATGTATACAATTCTGAAGTTATTGTGTAGATTAAAATTGTGTAGATTAAAATTCAGTTTTCTTTCCTGTTGGAACAATTAATTTTATGTACAGACCAATATATTTATCAGGCCAGAAGAATGAGCAAGAATAAAGCTTCCTTGGAATGTAGGAGACTGAGCCTTGGACACTGGCTCTAGTGCTTGCTTTTTATCCAGTGGCATTGATCCAAACAGGAGGTTGATAGAACAGCTAACAGCTTGGAAATTCAAGTGTTTATCTGGGGTTTGGGAGCCTTCAGAGCAAGTTTCTGATCTACAGAGTCCACTAGACTTTGAGCTATTCCTTGGTGACATACACATATATCTGAAATCTCATTTTTCAGCATTTTGTTTTAAATTGTGGAAGCTTTCACCAGATGGGAAAGCCGCTTTGTAACTAGTTCTGGTATCATGTTTAAATGCTCAGAATAACTCTCAAAACTGAGGTAAGAATGACTACACTGAATATGCAGAAGTGTCTTCGCAGAATTAGTCTAATTCATCGTGACTTAACCAATAAAGGACAAATCTTTGTCCAATCTCTTCCTGTTTTGATGCATTATGCAATCACTTGCTCTACAGTAAGCACCATAGATTCTGAGAAGCAAATGTGCTCTGTTCTTAACTGTACTGGTCAAATGACAGATGGCCACATGCCCAGATGACCCCAAGATACATGATGCATGACCATTCCCACATTTGGTGTTTCTAGTGTGGGTGGTCACTGTTCATGAATTAGTGACCTCTACTCTGCAGCGTGTTTAGTCTTTGTCAACTTTCTCAAGATCTTAGTTCACAGTTCTAGGAAACTAAATTTTCAGACTACTAAGCAGTCTATGCAGGTGTGTGCCTGGTGGAGATTTTTTTAGGGAGCAAGAATGGATCTAGGAAAACAAATGCTTTAGTGGGGAGATACGGTGAAATTGTGAGGTGAAAAGCAGAAAGACAAATAATGGCTGAAAGGATTCCTGCTGCAGGAGACTTCTCAGTGCAGAAGGTGCACTGCTTCAAAACCATGAATGCAGCCAATGGCTCAGAACTGAAATTAGTGGCAATCAGGAATGGAGGGAGGGAGGAACAGGGAAGGAAGAATAAAGTGATTCAGAGAAAAGAATAGACCTGGATATTTTGATCTTAGGACAAAGCAAGTGAAGGAGACAAGGTCCTAAGTTTTGAGGTTAGCATCAGAGTATACTCACTTAAGAGAGCCAAGAAGGGCACACTTCAGAGCCAGCATTGCTTGACAGGACCCCTGGGATGCCAGGCAGTCAGGATATCCTGAGCACTCTTGTTTCGGTACCTGACACTTCTCAGGCTGCTTCCATCTGCAAAAAGCAAGAGGGAACCTGCTGCTGCTCAGGCATCTTTTTAATTGCCTCGGGTTGATACAGCTGGTAAGTAAGCAACAACAAAGAACGATGGACACCACATCCCAACTCACAATGAAAATGTAGCCCTGGGTATCATTATCATTTCAAGGTTCTCTGTCTTCCAGGGCTGAGAGGTGCTTTCACATTTCACTTATCAATACAAATTAATAGCATTAGATGTGTGAGTCAAACAACAATTCATAAATCTGTATGCTGCTAAATGACATTGTAATTCATCCAATCAAGGGCGAATGGAAAATAACCAGCCTTTGAGTTCCAGCTCGCTGGATCTTCACCAAGGGTGAGACTGTCTCCTAAGGCTTCTGTTATCTTGTACATACAGATTTGTATTTAAGACAGCACCTTTTTGCTCTGGCAAAAGTGGGCTATACAAAGTGAGATTATCTTCTCATCTAAACAAAACACTGGGGTTTTAAAAATCAATGCAGAATGTGCATTCAGGAAAGCAGTGGCTTTCCTGAATACTGCTTGATTTCTCATCCTTCTAACAACAAGGCAAAGATTGACTAAGCCCCAGTGTAAGGCTCATACACAATCAGCCCGGGGTATCTCTTGAGCGGGTGCTGCTCTGTCATGTACTGTAGATTGCCTTGAACAAAAAACATAGCTGTTTGTACAGTGGCATGTTGCTCATAACTAAAGTGCCGTTGTAGCATATCTCAAGAATCATTCATAAGACACTGAAGGCTTGAGTATATAAATAAGAAGTCAGGAAGTAAATGAGGTTAGCTCCTATAGGGTAGCTAGCACCATGATGACTGCAAGGCAGTTCATATTTTAATAAACAGAGGAACACTATTTCACATTTATGGTGGGGCAGAAATGGGCACATGTGCACCCATGGCAGAGTAGCTAGTATAGTGTTAGTCTGTACTCAAACTTGTCTCTTTGTCACTGCAAATAATTTTTTTCCCTCGCAATTGCACTTAATTGTGATGGTATTTCTCCATGTTACAGACAACTGATGATGGCCATGAACAGCACACTTGGAGGAAAGATACAGGCTTCCAAGGGTATTTAGAGATATTTTTGCCTCAGTCTTCGAGGATTCTGTGATCTTTCTAAGACCTATGAATCCTGGGATTTTTGAGCTTGAACTGATTGCAAATTGAAACCCTATGTCACTGATTACCTATAGCTAGGGCAGTTTTCATTTTTTAACAAGCCATCAGGTGCATAAAGGAATATGGAGCCCCTAAGACTTCTAAGAGAACTAAAAATATTGTACTTCACAGAAATCAAAATTCACACTGTTTTAAGCAGGGAGAAACACTAACTCCAGAGAGATTAAACTGAACTCAGTACAGCCACAAACAATTTACCTCTATGAAAATGATGGCTGAATTGTATACTACTAGCTACACTAGTAGAAAAGATGCTTTTATTTGCCTCCAGTATGAATGTGAGTCATTTAGAATATATGTTGGCTAGTTTTTCAGTGTCCCTGTGGGATAAAAATGAAATTGCATTTGTGAAACAGGAGCTTCTGGCAAACTGTGCATAGTCTTGAAAAAGAGGGGAAAAAATAGCAGTCAGAATTTTACACTCCCAAAGGTGCACAGGATAAATATACCCAGTGCTCAGCATTTGGAAAACTGATCAGAAAGTGTTTCTTATAAAGAGGTTGATTTGTCAAAGTCACTGAGTTGCTATGCTAAAATAAACTCCCTTCTTTCCAGCATTCAGGAGTGATTGAGAAAGAAATTATAAATCAAAAAGGACATCAAGACATGATAAAATTTTTATTAATCCCAATGGATAATGGATATGACCAGCTTGATTTTCTGAATTCCCCTTTACATGTTACAAACCACAAAACAAATGTTATTTTATAGTAAAATTTCAGCCCAGAGGGAAAGTCCCTAAGTGTAGATGCCAAGTCAAGTGAGCTGTGTAAACTATCAGTACATTTGATGCACTGATATAATCTGGTTTGCTATTTTTGCCATGTTTTGTTGTTTATTTGTTTGTTTTTTCTGAGCAGAAAGTGAAAGGTGTAAAATGGAAAAAATACTTAATACCACCATGATTGGTAAACAGTGGTCAGGTCTTCAAAGCTAAGCAGTTTTCAAACTAAATTTGTACACACGTTCTCATACACATTCTGTCCATATGTCCTATAATTATTCAAAGATGGTATAGGAAGAAAGAACATAATTATCGAGCTATAGTTTTATCCAGGAATTTCTGTGTCTAGTGCAACAGTAATTGATAGAACTGGTCGAGAACACATTTTTTGGAAAAAAACGACACAGAGGCTGAGAATCTACTATCTACCATTGAGAAGAATAGGCTACTGCTAAATCAGTATTTATTGATTTTAAATTCCAGTTATTGGAACGTAATGATAAATTATCATTTTATGAGATAATTCCCAATCATTCTTTTATATAATTCTCCTTTACAGCAGTAATCCTGTAACTATTATCCTGAATAATTTCAAATTCTTTCCCAAGGTTTTCCACCTGATGACTATAAGAATATTTCATAATGTTGAAATCTGAGATTTCTTGTTTATTCATAGAATTTGGTATACTTTTCCATACAAACATCAAGGATCCCTCTAGCCCTTCAAATTGTTTTGTGAAAGCATAGTGACAATGGTTTCAGGCTCACTTCCATTCTTCTCTACATTTTGCAGTTTTAATATCTCTGTCAGCTGTTATTTCAGTTACATGACATTGCAATTTCCATGTCCTTTAGCTTTATCTAACAGCTAGGTCTCTTTCTAAGACTTTTAGAGATCTGATCCTGATTGCCTACTGTTTTTCCTAAGATCAAAACAATTTAAGTAAATCTAAGCACCCTCTGTATCATGTATTAATTCATCTGGAAAAATAGAGAATTTAACTAAACATAATCCACATTGGATTTTGAGGAAAGAGTTTCCCAGAGGGGATTTCAATGAGCACAGACAGAAACTCTGTGCTAGTGGCCATACTACTAAACTCATAAACACATGGGGACATTCCCAGGCACTGCAAAGTCTTTTTGTTATATTAGCCAATGACTAGAACAAGTACTGACCACTCTTGGCCTGTGCCGATAAATGCTTTCCCAAATGGTTCCCAGGCATGGGTCATGCTCCAGGGGATCATTTCCAAACAAGTTGTTTGGATGTGGTTAGTTCTGTTTCAGAGGCAAGGCATGTGTCCTCATATAGATGTGGGTTTTTCCATGTCAGCTGTCTACAGTGACCAGAAATGTTCCTGAACAAATTGAGTTCACTTGGTATAGCAGCAGACTGTTTTTGCAGGGGCATTTGCTAGAATCCAACTGAGGGTTAGCATGTATTTTGGGAGGAAAGGGGGTTATGCATTCACAGAGACTTTTTAGTTTAATGAAACTTGTCTCTAAAGACTCGTTTTAGATTTCTCTTTTCATAGGTAATTCAGAACAGGAACCCAGCTTACACTGAACCTCTTCCTGTGTGTCCTTTCCAGACACTAGCCTCACTTGGCTCCAGTTAGTCTTGCTAAGTAGTCCTCATTTATAAAGCTCTTTCTGCCCTGATTCCCTGAGCAAGGAGCATTTCCAGCTCCTCATCTAACTTCTCAGCTCATGGTGGGGGGAACTTCTCTAGGGAAGGACCTGTGGGGTAGCTGAACTCTTTCACTTTGGGCTTTCCCTTTTACCTGGAAGGCATATCCAAATTCCTGCTCACTTTTGAGACACTTGCCCCTACTATGTGTACTTCCCCTTCAAAAAAGCAGGTCTTAATGCTTTTTTAGTGTTTGGTTTTCCTCTGTATTGCAAATTTATATTTTTTTCCAGTTAACTAGCTCCTTCTTTCATCTTCATTTTCTACTGGCCTTCATTCATTCTTGATACCTCTATTTCAGATATTATATTTGCTTATATATCTTTGCCTGACTGAAAATGATTAAATGTCCTGTTTGCCTCAAGTTGATGGTCTGTTCACCGTCTCCTGAATGATTGTTCTATGCTTTCATAAAGATTTCATCCAACTGAGAGATGCTGTTACCATCCTCTCCATCATTGCTGTGTACGTTATTCTGGCTCCTGCAAAGCGGTATAGTCCACTGGGTTCTTGCAGCTTCTTCCAGTGCCAGCAATTATACTGAATTGTGATATTTGATGTTGTTTTCAATTGACATTGACTCCATTTGCCTTTCAGCCTCAAATCCTTCACAGAAAAGCTATGGATATTTCATAACTTCCACAGTGTCAGACAATTGCCTATCCCTTTTGAGCATCACTAGCTGATGTCTCTGCTAGATAAATTCTCATTGTTTTGTTAAGGGTGAATTCTGGGTCTTCAAAGGGTGTGTTTTTGAGTGTTCTTTCCAAAGCTCAGTTATAACATCTTTTTCAAGAAGTTTGAGCTGAAATACAGTTATAGAATTCCAGTTGGGGAAAAAAAAAAAAAAAAAAAAAAAAGGCAGCCTAATTGAGCCACCAAGCTGCTTCTCCCTTCATTACATGCTCTTTCCTCTAATGAATGTTATTTGATCTATTTTTAAAGACTCAGTTATTTGCTTCAATACTAACAGTCATGATTGGACAAGGGCTCAGTAATCCTCCTAACCTGCAAAACTCACAATATTAGAAGCATTTTAATATCAGACCTTTCAAAGTCTCTTCTATCTTTCATTTTTTATTCTTTCTATAACAGAAAAGCAACCTTTTTGCTCACAACCATCATATTTGCTTGTAGGCAATCATTGTTCAAATTCAAATTTCTGAAATTCTTCTGACTTAACTGAAGAGAAGTTGAAAGCAAATGCATATTTCGGAAAGTTTCTTTCATTCTTGTTGGTAACCATTGTTTATAGTAATGGAATGAAGTCCAGATTTAGCTTTCACTCTTGTTCCTCACATTCACAAAGAAGGAGGAGAACTGAATTACTGTAGTTTTATATTGAATGTACTGGATTAATTTACTTTATCCTTAGTAACATATGCTGTTCAGAAATAGGTCAGTCAGAAAGTTTAGTTTTTTTCTTTGTTTTTCTTTCTGCCTAACTCATGGCCATTACACACTGTAAACTTCTTCATATCGTGACAGCTTCTTGCAAGAAAGCTGTAAAGTAATATCCTAAAGAAACAGTTCCTCAACTCCAAGGACTTTAAAAAGCCTATGAAAATAGTGAGAAAAGAAAGGGAACAGGGACCATGATGATCTGAGAGGACTTAGTCCAAGCACAGGTGCCTTCCCAGAAGGCAGTCTGTTGTGTGCATAAGTATAACTTTCCTGCATAGAAGCTGTGCCATGCCAGCTAGTCTCAGCACCAGAGAACAGTCTCTGTCCTATTTTATTTGATAGGCAATATAGCTGGGAAACTGGCTGCTGTTGCACAGTGCTTAACCCAAGCAACTGGCTTCCTAATGCCTGCAGTAAACTCCAAATGACTTTTTATTTTTTTCCATTCCCTCTGACAGAAAGTGAAAACATTATTAAAAGCTGTTTGAAGATGTGCTAAAGGGCATTGCAAGCTCTTTAAATGAATGACAGATTTAGGCCAAAAAACTATTTTGGAGCATAAAGTCCTTTGGGATGAGTGTGAAAACTCCTAATAATAAGGCAGCTGTTTAGATATTAACCTTTTTCCTAGTCATAGTCTGCAAGTAACTCAAAGGATTTTTAAAATACTCATATTTTCTCCTACAGACACTTCCTTTCTCTCTTCTTTTCTCTCCTTTGGTTCAAATTCTTAAGTTCTTACTGTTACTGTTATCTGGCCGCTCCCTATTCATTATTAAAAGGTGGAGCTGTCAATTTTCATATATGAGTTATTCTTCTGATTCCCTTATTCAACTATGACTTTTGGAAACAAAAAATGTTGTTTAATACAAGCCAGATTATTTTGAACTGCACAATTTCACTTAAAATAGATGACAGTAAGGTTTGTAGTGGCTTCTATATCCTGCAGGAAAGCACTCTCAAGTTTTGGGCCAGTCTCAGAGAGATTTCTTATGTAGAGTCAAACTTTAGTCCAGAAGGCAGAACTCAGGATATTGATAATTCTTGCCTAGATTTCCAGATTATGAATATATCTTTTCTTTACTTCATTGCTTATTTCAGTTTTAAGCTTCTTTGGGATCTTTTAATAGCTGGGGTTTAGGGTGAATAGTGATAGTGTATATGGAGGAGGATGTTGATGAATGCCCAGCACTGTAAAATCTTTGTTCATACACTGGATGCTTTTATGCGCTACCATGCTTAAATTGCTGCTGCTGCCACCATCAAAACTTCAAACTGATGTTTTGTTGTTGATAATTCTGTTTACAGCTTTTCAGTGTGAGAGTCCATCTGTTTTTACTTTTTTACTTTATTCTCAAGGCTGCAGATGCTGGTGAAGTTCTTATACAACCCAGAAAAAAAACCAAAATATGCTTTCCCTGGTGAAAAAAAAAAAGGCCTTGTCCAATTAAACCAGCC
Organism: Casuarius casuarius; assembly: GCA_003342895.1. NCBI lineage: Eukaryota > Metazoa > Chordata > Aves > Casuariiformes > Casuariidae > Casuarius > Casuarius casuarius. The sequence goes on along the minus strand of PTFA01000968.1, from coordinate 7,958 downwards.
TCTATTCATTTCTGACTTGGTGAATTCCAGAGGATAAGTGATTTCATGAGATTTCTGGAAGGATCAATAAAAAAGGGAATTTTCCCTACAATATAATTAAAATGACTCCTTCTTTCTCTATATTCCCAATATTAAAGAGACAGATTTGGTAAAGTCACATTTTAAATGAACTATTTCACATAAAAACTTTTCAACATGTTTAAGGCAGAAGAGTTTGAATTCCAGCATTTATGAATTCTAAAGACTTCCAGCTCAGCAGGGAGCTGAATTGCTTTTCTGTATATCAAATAGCAGTAACGAATAAATCTCATTCCTATCTTGCTTAGTCTCCTCTATGTGTTTAAAATAGTCCTATGAGACATACAGGTTTAAGATTGGAGGCCAAATGTGATTAACCATGGTACATTTATGGCTAAAGATTTACTGACATTTGTGCTACAAAACATTTTTAGGTTATGATGAACTGATAATTGTGAATTGAAATTCAGATGCACGAAGTCCCCTCACTGATGTTTATATGGGGCTTATCTTATTAAATTTGAGTTAATCAGCTTTCCATACCATATGCATTTATTCATGTATTAAGCCAATGCTCTCTGGGCATTGTACACACCAAAAACATTATTTATTTATGTTTATTTATTGACATTGTCTGGTAGTTACAAACCAGAATCCCACTGCATTAGGCAATATTAAAATGCAGTTTGAAAAGATAATTCCTACCTCAAAGACCAGACAACTGGAAAAACTACCACATGGTACTTGAAATCAATAAAGTTTGTAAGAAATCTCTCACGTAAGAATTGGGACCATATGAAAGATGCAGTATATTTAATCAATATTAAATCAAATATTTCAATAATATAAAATAATGTATCAAATATTAAATTTAAAAAAAGTGAGAAAAAGTGATTCAGGCATCTTTGATTGGTTTATCCATATGATTTAAGCTCTTATTACTCCCTAGCTGGATTTTACAGCTTCATGCTCCAAGCAGATTAAGGAATTCCAGAACTTCATTCTGATTCATGCGACTACAGAGATTTTAGTTTTAGCTTTACTTCTGCTGAGTTGTGCCTGTCAGCTCAAGTATGGGGATGGTAGAACATGCTGGCCAAAACATGCTAGTTGTTTAAGAGAGGAAAACCTCTGGTAGCTGTGATGATGTTTAGTGGGAATCAATTGTGGAGGATCAGTCAATGTCAAAGAAAAAAACTTTTGGAGACTGTTGTTAGAGAACTCTTTCTATAAGTGCAATTAAGACAGCATGGATATTGGCTTTTCTTCGTGGGAAGTATGTTGGTTGGAGATTTCTGTGATTCAGGAAAATGGCTGTATTTTGGTAATAGAAAATCTGGTTTTTGCTGCTGAAGAGCAAATGGTTTTATGAGTACATGCAAATCTTAAGCGACAAAAAGGAAATTCTGTTGTAACATTGCTGACTTGATCTAAATATATTAAGCGAGGCAGGTAATGACAAATGGCAAATAGGAGATAATAAGAAAACTAACATTCATTGTCATGAAAAAGTGTGGTCTAAATGCACTTGAAATCTTATTGTGGTCACGCTTTTTGGAGGTATAACAGAATCGAGATATTTAAAAGAATATACTGTATTATTTTTGCAGTTAAGTTAAAAGTTCCACCTGAAGACAGAAAGTGTCATGAAAAATATGGGAGGGTTTCTTTGGAAATTCAACAAGTAGGGGATGTTGATACGAGAAGCAGAAGGCAGATTCAATAAGAGCTAGTGAAAAATTAATTGTCTAATTACAAGCACAGCTTACACTGATGAGATGTAAAAACAGCATGTGTTCTTATATTAAAAGTCACTAGGCCAAGTTTTGAATTTATCCTAATTTCCTAGTTCTGTATTAATTAAAGTGTCTGAGATATTTTAAGACATATTGAGAATAATGGAGAAACAACAAGAAAAATGCATACCTGGAGAACATGTATTGACTAGATCATTAGATAATCTTTTAAAAGGTATATATTTTTTTCTGATTATCAATTTTATGACCATTATTCAGTCACAGGCAGGAGGTCACCATTGTCAGCACAGGCCCCTCAGCTGGTCTAAAGTTGTAAATTCTGTAAAGCTAGGTTTATCCAGTGGTGCAAGTTTCATTGCCTTCAATCTAGAGACTGCCTTGTGCTGAAGCGAACCATGGTGGCTGTACTGAATACTGAATAGCTGAATAGCTTAACTGAACAGTTATGAATAACTATAATTATGGTTGCATCTAAGTTAAAATAGTTGGAAAACTATCCTGATGAAGAAGAAGAAAAAAAAAAGTAGAAAAACCAAACCCCAACCCCCAAACCCCTAGTTCTTTATTTGTCTCAACACCTGAGAACATTTTTTTTTTTTAAGAGAGGTCCATCCACTGGGAAAAAAATATGAACAAAATGTCATGGAAGAAGCATAGTACCCACTTCCAAACTAGTGATACATACTTGTTGTTTTCTGACGTCCAGCTAAGCCTTTGCTACCCAGTACCAGGAAAGTGACAACCACAATAAAGATCTGAAGGCATGACACAGAAATTCTTTTTTTTTATTATTATTTTCACTTTTGTTTTAACAAAGGGACTAATTCACCTTTTTTTTTTTCTCTTATTTTCCAGTAGTGCATGTGTGTATAAATATATTGGTTACAGGGACAGCACATTTAATAGCTTGTCGTTTACTTTGAGGAAAATGTCTTCATGTTATTTAGTTGATTCTTCCGAGCTAAACCATTACTCAGAAATTGCTATTGTCTGGGTGAAACCTTCACACCTGTCTTAAGTCAGTGTAAAGAGTCTGTGTTATTAAGTGAAGAGGGCAAATAAGAACAACAAGCTAATAGTGTATAATAACAATAAGATTTAAAGATGAAGTGTTTAAGTGGATTCACTGTAGGTACTGAAATTGCCTTGCTTCCTGTAGCTAAGTCGAGCTGTGATTATCACCTGCTTGGGTGGTTTAGCTTCACTAGCTAAATCAGCAAACTGTTTTGATGATATGTGTTGTTCTGTGTTTCATTAGGTAAACAGAAGTACGAGAGTAATATAGAGTGCGCTTGGCTAGGTACATATTTCATCACGCTTATGCACATCTTTTCCCTCTCCATTTGAATGAAGAAAATGAGCTCCAAAGACACTACATTTTAATATTACACCAAAATGACCCCCTAATGTAGAATGCAAATCTCTGTTCATTAAGTGCCGCTGCCAGGAAGACCCCTCGCAGAGTAAGGGGTTAGAGAATGCAAATTAGATGCTTGGGAACTTAGACTGTGGTGCTTTGAAGAACATGATTTTCTCACTCCTGTACAAATTTGCATTAAGTGACAAAGGATTTTCTTAAGCAATTCTCATCATTCAAAAATGTTAGGATTTTTTTTCATATAAAAATGTTTTACCCAGCATATTTGACTAATGAGGTTTTTTTTTTTTTTCTGTAGATTTGGGATTTAGCATACATTACCCTCAATGCATTCTGAGGTTTGTCCAAGCTCACAGATGCTGTTTTACACAGTCTTTTTTGAAAGTAAAGCTACACTTTTAATGACCCAAATTTCCACTTATTATAGACAGTGTAGAGTGTGTTACTTGCCTTTCAAGCAGCTTTTTACATAAAGTGAGAGAATTTAATGTGCCAGTTTAGATGACATTACAAAGGGTGTTTCTGAAGCTGTACTGAATACACATATTAGCCTACAGACCTATAAAGTGAATAGGAAAGTTAGGCCTGGAAATATGAACACTGCATGGTCAATTTTGGAATCCCCCCCCCACCCAACTACACAGGAAGGATGGAGGAATATTGGAAACCTTGTTTCTTATAGGCCTGACCGCAGGAAAAGCATATATGATGGGATTACAATAGCAACTTTTATATAAGTAGTATTCAGAGGGTGTTAGCTCTTGAGGAGAATGGAAAGAAGGCAAAATATCAGTTTTGCACCTCAATACATTTTTCATCTAGAAAAAGTATTGCCTGTGTTCCTCGTGTCAAGTGTTTTTGTTTTCCAGGTCTGTTATATAGAAAACAATAAATTATTAACAAGGGTAGCTGATTTTCTTTGAATGCAAGACTAATCCCTTTGAACTGCTAATTTGTGTTCTAATTAACTGATTAGAGATGCAGACATCAGCCTCTCTGCTCGGGAGCGGTGGAAGACAGGTGGAGCTCCTTCTCCAGCCTGCCCTTCTCGGCTGGTTTTGGTGGAGGCTAAGACAGTTAAGCTGTAGAGAAGCAGGCAGTGCCAAGTAGCAGTTCCTGCACGTTTTATTTACTAGTGTTAGTGTAGCCTTAGAGTGAACAGACTACATATGAGAACATTTGGGGTTACAGTTACAAGGCGCCCACTCTCAGGAGAAGGCCACACTGCACTGTATAATGTGGTATAGACGTGCTTGAGCTAGCTGTAAAGTGTTTAAGTTCATCTCTGGGAAGAGGATAGATGGCTTAAACCTGGCTTACACAGTATGCTACAATGTATGCCATTAGGCCAATAAGCACATACCAGTGTCATACTGAGCAGAGAATGACCTTAAAATTATCTGAACTACAGTGCTGGGTGAGTTAACTGGTTAATAAACTATGCATTTGGCGAGTGAGGTCAGTCCATAACCAATCACTGGAATGATCACTGAAATGGTGGTATATTAACCTAATTTTTTCAAGCTGTGTATCGCAACTGATAAGTATTGCACATGCTGTGCTATATAATTGCCATTATATACAGCATGAAGATTGGAAAATCATGTAACTTTAAGTGAGTATCCTGTCCATTGCCTTAGGGAGGAGCTGCAGATTCCCTTGAGGTCGGTACAGCCTTCTGCCAACCTCGGTGGAATATAGTTTCGAGTCTGGAGAACTAGTTTCACCAAATGTTCTGACTTTCTCTGGCTTGTCCAGATTTATTATATCTGTCCAAAACAGTGCCTGGAGGGATCCTGTCAGTGTTCAAATTTGCACTTCAGCATGAAGAAATAGGGTTGAAGCATGTGAAGTATGATGTTAAGAGCTGGGGTACCTTTTTAGTAGATGAAGTGATGGGGTTTCGGTCACAGCTTTTGTGGGAGCTACATGAAGGCAATGAGTTTATTGAGTTAATTGATGAAATCTGCAGAATCACTGTTAACGTCTCATTTATACCAAAGTATGCTTTCATTTGAAACAATAATGATAAATATATATACTCATTTTTTCTATATAAGTCAGAGTGGGAGCAAGAGAGGGGAGTCACAGGTCTCTTCAGTCATTTCTATTTGTCTCGAATTTCCATAGTTATACACTGACGGCTCTGGGTGAAACTCAGATGAATCAGGAATGATCCTTGCCCACTGGGAGAGGAGTCAGCAATAGTGACAGACAGCACAGATGTCATTTGCTTCATAGATTTCCAGAGCAGTATCCAAGCACAAAATAGAGTAGAAACCTCTATTCAAGATTACTGTAAGGGGCTTCAGTTCAGCATGTGTGTATTTGGTTTAAACCTTATACCAGATAGGAACAGTGGTACATATCTGGCCTTTCCCACCCCTATAACTTGAAATAACCATCTGAAAATTCTGCATTAAACTATGCTTCCAGGTGTGGAATGATATGCTAATGCTTCCTCTTTTTTCCTCTAAAACAGCTGCTCAAGAAGAGTCTAGAATGTTACACTAGACCATAATTAGTTTCAGAGAAAAAAATGCAGTCTTTTGGAGTTTTGTACTTGGCACAATTCGTTAGAGTTATTGCCATCCAAGTCAAGGCAGTTGTTGCCTGAACAGGGTATTTATGGTATTTTAATACTGAGTGTTACAGATCTTGCAATAGTTGTATTGTAACCATAATAACTGAAGAATATAGGAGCAGGAAGACTTTCAGAAAGAGTTAGTATCTTCTGTTAGACCAGCTGATATAGTTGGTGTATCTGGTGGAAATGAAACCAAAACAGATTCGGTTTTTCAGGCACAAGACCTTTCTCCATCTTTGCTAACCTCAAAGAAAAATTGCATTGGTATGGGAAAATATATCAGCCAATAACTTTGTTCTGGTAAAGTTTGAAAGCATGGGTCAATATCTTAAGTGTGAAAGTCATATAAAAAGTTGCAGTTAGTTAAAAATAAGCCAAAAGAAAATACAGACAAAACAATATAACCAAGACCAGTACCTTAAAACCCAGGAAAATGAGAGAGCTTCATCAAGTAAGAAACCTCCATATTTAGAAGTGTGGAAATTTTCCAATGTACCTTTATTGACATGCTAGAAATGCCCTTCAGAAAAAAAGCCATCTGAAATGTAAATATTTCTTGGCACAACAAAAATTATTGATGTAATTTGCATTTTCTGGTTTTGAATAGTTAAGGGTTGAGTTTATGCTATATGGAGTAAATCTAAATGATCATCACTTATGAAAATGTTGAAGTTCTGCAGACCTCTAGGAAGGACTCAGTAGAGTCTAAATGAAGGTGAACTAGATTATTACACAACTCTTCCATTACACAACTATTCCATTATTACACAACTATTCCATTCCAAACACTATTTTCTCTTTTTTTCCTAATATCTTCTACAGGCAAAATTAGAAAACCTGACCTCAAATAGCCTGTTAATTCAGCTAAAATTAATGTATTTCTATTTACCTATGATATGCTTCTTACTTTGTCTATTTCTAATAAGTATTTTGAGCTTTATTCCTATTGATAGTTTCTTACTCAATTAGACAGTCCATGTGAAATCAAATCCAGCTAGTAGTTTTGATGATAACATTAAAAGGAAATCAGGGATATACTTAACAGCCTAGACTTTACACCTGAGACTGCTCAGTTAAGAGGCTTGGACATCACTGTTATCCTTCAGTCTTACACAACTCAGTCTTCAGTAACAAATTCAAGCTGGTACAACTAAGCTTGTAGAATGATGTCTTAGTTTGCTGCTGATGCAGACCTAAAGAATATTCTTTCCTTTCACAGGTGGGAACTGTGCTTGATGAGGATTTATGACTCATACATTTCCCCAGGCAGTTCCTGCACTGGTGCAATGCATGTGTTGTCTTGCTCAAGACTATGCCTATAAGCAGAATCTCTGCATAGCTGTTAACCATTCTTAAAGTTGGGAAACAATCTGGTCAATGGGCAGCCTGAGTAACCTCGCTGGGAAGTATATACATGGTAAACTGCTTCGGCTTTTAATTTATGTATAATTCATAGGACAAAAGTTGGGAGGATAAGTTTCCTAGAGAGATATGTACCTGCAAGACAGCTTATCATAATATTTAAGTTGGCTACACAAAGTTGGTGATGCAAATACCCTTCAACAGCATGAGTAGAGCTGACAGTATTTGCTCTTAAATCAGTAAATGTAGGTATAGACATTCCAGAATCAAAGAATGGCTGAGGTTGGAAGGGACGTTTGGAGATCATCTAGTCCAACTCTCGTGCTTAGGCAGGGTGACCTAGAGCAGGTTGCCCAGGACCATGTAGAGCTGGATTTTGAATATCTCTGAGGATGGAGACTCCACAACAACTCTGGGCAACCTGTGCCAGGGCTCAGTCACCCTCACAGTGAAGAAGTTTTTCCTTATGTTCAGATGGATCTCTGTGTGTTTCAGTTTGTGCCCATTGCCTCTTGTCCTGCCACTGCTCACCACCGAAAGGAGTCCAGCCACATCCTCTTTATTCCCTCCCTTCAAATACTCATACACAATGATAAGATCCCTGCTCAGTCTTCTCTTCTCCAGGCTGAACAGGACCAGCTTTCTCAGCCTCTTCTCTCATGAGAGATGCTCCAGTCCCTTCATCATCTCAGTGGCCCTCTGCTGGACTCGCTCCAGCAGCTCCATGTCTCTCTCGTAGTGGGGAGCCCAGAACTGGACACAGTACTCCAGATGCGGCCTCCCCAGGGCTGAGAGGAGGGGAAGGATCAGATCATTTCCCTTGACCTGCTGGCAACACTCTTCCTAATACAGCCCA
>PTFA01000967.1:1758-25116 GCA_003342895.1 Casuarius casuarius | reverse complement strand
TTTTGCTTCATTCTGTCTGTGAACTTACCAAGTGCTACTTCTGGTTTCATTTTGGCTTCAGAGAGTGTCCCAGCATATGTGCTCATTAAGTCCTTTAAAGAACTGTCTATTTCCACCTTGCATGGGTCATGCTTCACTCCTACAAAGTTAAATCATACTGACTTCATTGTTTAGGTTAACTAGCTCCTCTTCACAGCAGACAAATCCTTTTCTCCCCTTAAGAGAGAAATCCTATCCTCTCAGTGAGTTAGAGAAGACAGACAGATTTAAGATTGCAGGTCTCTTCCATCTGACTCAGCAAGCAAGTGGACATACAAACATTCAGACTCAAATTCCTGGGCTCACAGACAACAGCTCAGCAAAGCAGGAGAACGGGACAGTTATGCAAGATGACACTAAGTCTCACACTACTGGGAACACATTTTGAAGAGGTCATGTAACACGGTCACCACACAGGACTTTCTCCAGTATCAAAGTGGAGCCATGTCCACCCCAGCCTTTTCACCTATGTTGGTGACATCACCTGGGACCTATAAGGAGGTTGCTGTTTCCTTTACATGTATTGACCTGGATACCTTCATACCTTACTTCTTATTCTAGCTGCAGCAGCTGTTAGGGACACGTATAGAATGGAAACCTTTATACCGTGGTGACACTTAGAGAGCATCGCCACATGAGAATCGCCTCTCCTAAAGATGGTGCAGCCAGAGTAGCCAACAGTCCCTGGATGAACACGCTTGCAAGTTAAAAGGACAATCCACAAACCCCATGTCATTGCTCGTATTAGTATTTATTCCACCAAATGACCTCCTCATTTTGAAGTGGCTTGTCTGTGACTTACCACCTTTCAATGCCAACATATTTCTTAATGAAACACATCTACATTTGAAAGGCAATACATTCAGTTTTGAATGCCCAAAGACTCCCACCTCTCACACTTCCCTCTCCATCTTGCCTTGTTCGTGCAACCTTATGCTCCAGCCAAGCAAATTTTCTTACAGGCGTAACTTGGTGATAGTGGGGGAGAGTTAAGCATGTGGGAGGACAGGGAGGCCCTACCTTGGTGGGTTGATGCTGGTATTGCCATGCTCCAAGCAGAGGCAGGTATCACGCCCTACATCAAAGATCTGATGTAAGGAAGGATAAAGCTATCTGAACTTCACCTTTCCTGGATTAGGCTTTTTCCTCACAGTGTATTTTGCTAGCACTCTGGAAAACTACAGGAGGTAGTTAATGGAAAAAAATGATGGTGCCAAGCAATGATAGAGCCATACAAAAATAATGGAGCCAAACTCAGTAATGACAGATGATAAAAAAAAGAGCAAGAGCAAAAAGTTTCTGTCTGGGAGGTTATGCTGGACATCATTAGGAAACAATTCTTATCCAGGGAAGTGGTGCAGTCCTGTGACAGGGCACCAGAAAGCTGACAAAATTTCTAACCCCTCAAAATTTTCAAGACCATCTAAAGAAAGCCAAAAGAGACCAGATAATAACCATGCTGGCAACAGTCCCACCTTGTTAGATGAGAAACTTCCCACTAATCCTAGGATGCTATGATAGAATGGTGACATTTCAACTGCCCTGAAAAATTTCTATCCTGCCTCCTTTAATGGAGAAGAACAAATATTCTTCTTGGATAAATGCCTAAAATTTAAGAGAAGATTGCATTAATTAGACTCCTAGGCTCTAAATAGCATTCCCTTTCCTTATGAGATATATACTAAAATAAAATAAAATAAAATGCATTTCACTTCTAGCTGACCCCTTACACAAGAGCAGAAGGACACTGTCCTCGCTTGGTCACACACGGCCTGATCAGGAGGTGATCAACAGGTGGTTTCTTGTTCAGCCTGCTAGCCATACCATTGCGAAGAAAAAGCTGAGTAAAAAGGCATGAGCAAAAAAGCAGGCAACTGCCTGTGAAGGCAGCCCCTCAGACCCTGCAATGCCACCCGAGCCCCAGCACCAGCCAGCCCCACAAGCCACAGCTGTGCAAATCTCACAGCAAGGCACCACACGCCTTTGAAGGCCACCGCAGAGGGGGCAGACGGACACCGGCAGCCACCACAAGGACACCGGCATCTGCAGCCTTGCTGCAGAGCCTGGCTACGCGATGCCCTGAGGATGGACAGCTGGAGCACCAAGACCGGGCAGCACACGGGCCTAAGCCTGTCCCTCCAAAGACACCCTGCCAAGACAAACAGCAGCCATCTCCCATACCACGACAGATGCTCACATGAGCGGGAGAGCCCAGAGACAGCCAGGGCAGCTCTGACAGCGTGCAGGGCTTTGCTACGAGGTCAGGAAGGGGCTGCAAATGCTCTGCTAGGGTCACAGGCGAGGACTGGCTCTCCTCCTACAAGACTGCCCCTCAGTCTGTGCTGCTGCCCAAGAGGCTGCGATGAGCCAAGGACTGCTGGGCACGCTGCTAACACACCCACTCACTGGCAAACTCTTTCCGGGCAGGGCCTGGCCACTCCAGGCAACTCGCCCGCCTGAAAGTCCAAAAGCCCAAGCAAGCGGCTGCAGCAGCTCCAGGCTCCTGGGCATCCCCAGCAGCAATCGCGCCCACCGTGCACCTTGCCGCTCCTCCTTCAGACTGGCCAAGAGAGCAAGATCATGCAGCTGCGCCAGCTTCACACGTGCCGCACACCAGCTTCTGCCCAGAGGACGGGCCCCTCCTCCACAAACACTCCTCCAGCAGCCCCCCGCTAACGGCGCTGCGGTGGGACTCCTCCTGGGGACACGACATGTCTTCTGCTCCAGAGCGACCTGCGCCAAAGCGGCCTTTTCCCCTGCCTTCCCCACCCAAACAGCGCGCGGGGACACACTGGAAAGCAAAGCAGGAGAACGCTGCGCCCTAAAATAAGCTGCGGGGAACCTGCTGCAGAGGAATAAAGACACCAGCACAGGAAGCAGCAGCCTCCCAAAGAAACCCTGCAGAAAGCTGCCACCCGCTCAGGTTCGCTTTCGAGTATTACGGAAGGTTTTCTGGCCTTCCAAAGTCCCACCTGAACAGGGCAGCGAGAGCTGCCCAACACAAACACAAGACACCACCAGGCAGCACTGGCACACAGAAAATGAGGAAAGATGTGTGCACACCTGCAGCCCCATCTCTCCTGCACAACAGGACGGCTTGGCCTTTTTCTCCTTGGCTGCATTCGACTCTTCAACAAAACACAGAGCACAGCCTGTGCACCACCTAAGCCTATTAAGACTGCCCAGAAGGTCATTTAAATTTGCCTTGTAGAGGGTGATGCTTTCGTTTTGCCAGTTTTAAATATCTGCCAAGTCTTATGCTGACATAAAAGGAAAGAGCAGCATTAAAACATGACAGCACAAAAACATGGATCTTCATTTTGACTGTTGTTTTTGATTTACAAACTAAGCTATTTGCTGCTGGGCACAGCCACAGGGATTTTGAGGGCCAGTTAACTGTATTCACCTTTGAGAGGGAGGCTGCTGCCCTCTTGCTCTCTGCCTGGGGATAGCAACAGTGTCGACGTGATGAGTACAAGCCTTCCTGAAGCTCTGCCCACCCTTGGATGTGTTACTGCTGTAGGTTCTCGAAGTCACTGCAGGAGAAATAGTCTAACATATTTATGCAAAGATGCTTATGCTGCAACTACTTGGTTTATGGATGTACAACTTGTTCACTTTTTTTTAAAGTCACCCTCCTCCAAAATTATAAACAGTTTTGGGAGGGAAAAGCAGCAGTAAGGGGGTGTTGAGAGCAGAGGAGTGTGTGCGACTGCTCTCCCAGCTGCCTCCAAGCTTTCCTCGATGGTGGCTCCTGCTGCCCCCGGGGCACCCGTCCCAGCTTTCCCATGTCAGCAGGGTGCCTGCCCGCATCCAGGGCATGTTGTCAAACCCGACCACCCTCCGCCTCAGCTGGGAGAGGAGGTAGTGCTGTCCCATGCCAGAGTGTGCACAGCCGGGGCTGGCCTGTTTCTTCTGGTCTGACGGGGAGAGAAAAGCAGGTTTTGGGGCTGCAGTTGTGGGGAGACCAAAAGCTGAGCCTTTCCACGCAGCACTGTCCACAAAAGGCTCCTGCTTCTCCTGATCCCAACAGAGGACTGTTGCTGCCGAGGAGACTCTCACCTGCAGGGCCAAGCAAGGGTGCTCAAGCTCCCAAAGCAGTCTGCAGAGCTGCCGGGAGCAGCGGCAGGTTCTCCCGGCAGGCTGGGAGGGGGAGGTGAGCGGTGCTGCTCTGCTGGTACTATTCCCTTCGGGGTGGCATGCACCCCAGGGAAGTGTTGGCGAGCTGCTCCCTGGGGTGGGCCAGCCATCCCCAATGGCCCCACAGGGGAACGTGGAAGGGGCTGAGTCCCCTGCCGCATGGGGAGCTTGGCCCTCCCAAATGTGTCCAAAGGGAGTCAGGGCGGCCCAACGCGAGGCCCAAGGGCCAGGATCTACGGCACTGCGCTCGTGGCTAGCTGTGGGGACATGGCATTGCACAGCCTGTGGGGCCAAGCCCCACAGCACAAGGAGCAGGGAGATCAATATGCCTCCCAGCTGGAGGGCCAGGCCCCGTGGTGCTCCGCTAGGGAGGAGCTGGGGGGGCAAGGGTCTGCATGGTGCAGGTTCCCCTATAAAACACAGAGCACAGCCTGCGGCAGCAGCCTCCCACRACTCTCAGTCCCATTAGCTGTGGTCCACAGAGCAACACCCTGCTATCGCCTCCCCACACAAACCTTTCCGAGGCAGATGGGGCCCTGCAACACTCCTAGCACGCCTCGGACAAGGCCTGYGACAACACACTTGGGCTAGGAGACGCCACAAGCCGAAGAGTCTCCTTCAGTCCCTCTGCAGCACGGAGGGAGACACGGCCCCATCACGGGAGCAGACACTTCTCCTGCCGGACTGCCACCAAGCTCGGGCAGCAGCAACGACCAACGGGSTTTAGCTCAGCCAGCACTGAACGTGTTTCACCACCACGAGGCAGGTGGAGCGGCCAACCTCAGCTCTCGCTGCTCCAGCTCCTCGCCCCAGCCTCACTCTCCTCGCCTCCCGCAGCAAGTCTTCCCAGCCTCTCCTCCCAAACCCTCCTCTCCTCCCACACACACTCCCAGCTCCTCCTCCTTCCTCCCCACTCAGCCCAGGGCTCTCCTCTGTGCACCAGTCGCAGCTCCCCAGTCCCCCTCAGTTCCAACCTCTCCCTCCTGCTGCTGTCACCACCCTCCTCTCAACTCCTCACCAGCCATCCTCTGCCCACAGCTCCTCGCCAGCCCAACACCCCTGCTCACCCACCTCTTGCCTTGCCCTCCCCGCTCCTGCTCCTTTCTCCCCAGGGCTGGCAGCGGGGCTGAGGAGGCACGAAGATGCTCTCCACACAGCACTCKGAACACTGCCTAGGCACGGAGCAGGCAAGAAAGCTGCYCTGCTTCCTACTGCCACAGTCGGGCCACGACATACAGCACCAGCTCAACAGCGAGCACAGGGCAGACAACTCCCTCGCTCCCAGAGCAAAYGCAAGTGTGCACAGCAGCAGGAACGGCAGCCGGGACACGCTCGGCGCCAAAGGACTCCGGCTGCCGCTCCTAACTGGGGCCTGCACATGCCCAAACGCTCCCTCCCGCAGCCTCAGCCGGACCGCCCAGGCACGAGCACTGCCTCCGGGCCTACAGGGAAGCCTGTCCCCAAAGCAAGGTCACAGCACATCTCACGAGGAGCATCTGCAGACACCCTGCCCCTTCCCTGCCCGCCAGCCCCCCGCACCAGCGGACACTAACTTCACAGAAACGCAGCCTGGCGACAGGCGCCCGCGCAACAAGCTCTGGCCCAAGCACCACCAGCGCAGCGCACGGCTGCGGGAAGCGCCTTTCGCAGAGCGCCGCCAACACAGAGAGCCGGGAGCATCGACCTCCGCGACAAAGCCACACTCGGGCCCAGAAGCTGAAGCAGCTGCTTCTCTCACGACCAACGCGAGCTGCTCCCCGTCTCCCCCGCCTGCTCCCCACCCTCCGACGCACACGGCTCTCGCCCCAGCGAGGCGGCAAAACCCTCTCGCTCTTTCTGCGCGTCCGCCACAGAAAGCCGGCACCACGGCAGGATTAAGCTGTCACGCTGCGCTGTGCTCTCAACAGCCAGGCCCGCTTGCAAGCGGCAGGCCACTCGCTTTCCGCTGCAAAGCCAGCCTACGCCACAGCCAAGCCCCGGGACCTGCCGAGGATTAGCAGCACAATCGCAGCTATGGGAGGCTCAGCGCGGCCACAATGAGGCCGCAACAAGCACAGTCCCCGCACCAGCGTCTCATGACCCGCGGCAGCCGTAAACAACCCAGAAAGAGAAGTGATGGGCCAGCAGCTGTGTAAGCCAAGACGGATTAGAGGTGCTCACAGGAGAGCTGCAAAGCAGCACGCAATGCTAGCCCAGCAAAACACCCCCTGGGGCCTGCTCCAAATCCACCCAAACCTCGCCAGGCGGCCGCTGCCTTCAAGCATTCGGAGAACGGCACAAAAACGCTAACGCTGCCATAAATGAGGCGGCTAAGAGCTAACAAGGAGCCACCTGCAGACAAGGAGCTGCTGAAAGACCAGTAACCTGCACTCCCACGGCCCAAAACACACCGCCGACACGGCAAGGATCAGCAGGCCTGCACTACAAGCCACGCAGCCCGCATGCAGCAAGCACACGTTTTCACTTACGCTACTTACTGCAAGGCAATCAAACACCACATGCTCCTGCTCCCAAACACACACTTCCCTCCATCCATTTTTGCTAGTGCGATGGCAGCAGTAGCACCGAGCCTTCCACGCAGCCTTCAAGCTCCTGCCAGACTSGAAGCAGGGGAGGTTTCACTGACAAGCTAAAAGCAAGCAGAGCCCAAAGCCCTTCCCGCTCTCCCAAACCCCACGAGAGTGCTTGCGCACAAGACCAGCAGCAGGAGTGCTGAACCCCTGCTACGGTTACCTACCTGCTTCCTGAGCACTGCCACAGCTCCCACCTCCTCGCCCCATTACAAGCCAGTTCTCTCCTCCACGCTCCATCTCGTCTCACACGCGCACACGCACACACTGACCTGTTTATCACAGTGACATGCCTCTGCATGGGGATTTCCTTAGATGGTCCACTTCCAGCGGCTGGGGGCAAGGCAGGCGGGCCACTCTCTACACTGGGTTTCACCACTCCGCACGCCAGACCTCGGCCTCTTTGCAGGCGAGGGACAGGCCTCTTGCTGCCTTCTTCTGCGCTGCTCATTAACCTGGGCTGTCGCAAAGTTCCTTTTGGCTTCCCTAAAGAGTTTGCAGATGGAGCCATGAGTGATGCTGTCCCGCTCTTGACACAAGAGCTTCCGCCACCCGGCCCARGCAGTCCTCAAGCACAGCACACGGCTCCCGCTGCGGAAGCCGTACTGCCGCAGGAGAGAYTTAGGAATGACACTTTCAGCCACGAGCTTTGAGCTCTTCCCCACAGCCTGATGCCACAACACCCGGGGACCAGCAAAACCACAATTCATATCTCCGTACCGCAGCCGGGCAACACAGATGACACCTGTGTCTCCCTACAGTCACGAGAAACCCTGCAGCCTGCAAGATACCAGAACAAGTCCTGGCTGAAACCCATCYCCCAGGCTGCACTTYACCACCACTGGCAGCCCTGCGGCAACCCAGCAGCAGCAAGGGCTTTCAGAGAGCTACTGCATCCAGGCTAACTCCACCTCCCCGAGGCAGCTCCTCAACAACCGCCCCTGAGCGGTCCCTCTTTCTGGCCTCCTCCCAAAATCCCATCGCACAAGAGAAGTTACCAAACACCTGCAGAGGAACACAGCACACTGCCCTTTAGGCCACATTTTGCTAGACRAGTTTTTGGTCACTCCCCTGTTCACCTGCTCGAGGTGCCAGACCTACTTCTGCTGCCTGAAATACTTCAGAGGAGTCGTCCCAGGCAGTAAGGTGAACAAGCACGGGTTTACAGGCACTCTCACTCAACTCAGGTAGCAGTCACCAGTTCAGGTTCCCAAAGAAAAGGTGGACTGCTGGTATGTCACTGGAGAGCAAGGAAAACCCCAGTCTTCAGTACAGAAAACACCAGAGACACAAAGAGGTTGTAGTGAAACRTCTGCAGAACAAGGGCGCCTGAGGTTTAAAGCTCGGTACGCCAGTCCAAAGCTGGATGACAGGGCTGGATGAGTCCCTTTCCACAGCAGACAAACTCACTGCCTTACTGCAGAATCACTGTCGCTCCCCACTCGCAAGCAGCAGGGCCTTGCTGGCAAAGGCAGAGTCACCTCCCTTCCTGACAAGGCAGCTCAGCTCCCAGCCAAGAAGCTGCAGAACTGCTGACCGCTCTCCGGGAAAGTAAGGCTGACCAGCACTGAGCTCAGACGACCTGGAGCTCAAAGCAGTAACCAGTGGTAAAAGCGGCTCAGCTGTCCCTGGCACAGGGCTGCAGACTCCACACCAGCAGGAGTGGAATTCGGGAGCTGTCATTCCTGCACACGCTCTGTCCCACAATGACACTCATAGCCCTACAGGTCATTTCAGACATCCAGGAGAAGACAGGCTCCACCTCTACGATTTTCCCAAGACTCTCAATCACTAACTCAAGTCTCTAATACCTCTGCCCCCGTGGGCCAACGCCAAAGTTGCTCAGGTGGGTTTGAGCCTCAGCAGACACAGAAAGTTCTACTGCAGAAAAAGAAAAAAAAAATAAAAAAATCACCCCTCTTCTTCCTAACAAGATACCCACCTGTGTGACAGGATGGGGGGGGGGGGAGCAGGGAGAGCCAGAAGGGGAAGCCCTTAGCCAGGTTCTGGCTGCTCCCGCGCACCTGGACAGGGCACTTCATGCTGCCTCCTCCCRCCCTACTGTCACCTGCCCAGCAGAGCTTCCAGCTTGGCAAGCCTCCAGCAGGACAGAGGCAGTCACCCTACCTAAACACTGCTCACAAGCCCCGACGCCAAAATCCTTCCGGCCCCAAGCAAGCAAGCCTGCAGCTCCACAGACCTCCCTGGACGAAGAGCAGCAGCAGCAAACACTGGCAGAACACAGGGAAGATGCCAGCGGCACGGAGGAACTGCACGACACCGCACAGCCGCTGGCCCTGGACAACATCCCCACCCCGGCACCCACTGCAGGCGAGGAGGGAGCCGCACAGCCCCAGCAGACACCTCACCCTGCAACCAGGGCACTCCAAAGGCCCCCAGACAGGAAGACACGGAGACACCTCTCCAGAGAGAGCCAAAGCTGACAGCCTGCCTCAGACTCCCTGGCCTTCGCTACCCTACGCGGAGCCTGTCTCTCCCCACATGGCACAGAAGATCCCCTCTCCCAGCTTC
The DNA here is from genome assembly GCA_003342895.1 of Casuarius casuarius. Lineage (NCBI taxonomy): Eukaryota > Metazoa > Chordata > Aves > Casuariiformes > Casuariidae > Casuarius > Casuarius casuarius. The sequence goes on along the minus strand of PTFA01000967.1, from coordinate 15,835 downwards.
AAGACAGGCAGGCGCCGCCAAATCCCGGCACGCCAGGAGCTGCTCAAAAACAAAGGCGAAGCAATGACACACGTGTGCTCCAGCCTGCGTAAAAGGCAGCAGCAGCAGCCGCCGCCACAGGGTCGGCCAGGGAGCCCCCAGCTTCCCTTTGGTCAAAGCGGACAGCGCAGCTTGTCCCAGGACACTCTTTGCATGCCCAGAGCTATCGCTTGCCGGGGCAACAAAACTGGCTGCAGCTCCTCCTCCCTCTCCCAAAAGCCACCTTGGCAGACACACCATTTTCCCAGGCACGCTCAGGAACAAAAAGGGAAGGGGGTCACTGCAGGAGTGTCGCCAGCCTCCCCAGCACACCGACCTCTAGCTAGGACTGCAGTGAAGCACCTGCTTGCCTCCCGCTGCCAGGCACTTCCCATATTCCAGTGCTGCCAGGGAGGAAGGGGGCACAGAGAGGCAGCGCAGGGGCACAAGGGAGCCTGAGACAGCGTCACGGATGCACACAAACTTTTTTTTTTGGGGGGGGGTGTCTGTGCCTCATGGCACACATCAGCTAACAGTGAAAACGGTTCTGGGGAAAAATAAGGAGACACACAGAGACAAGGGAAGGGGGAAACTCCCCACCAGCCACCCCACAGGAGCAGCCACAGCGCACCAGGAAAGCGCCCACCTCCTGCACAGCGCAGGGGCTCCCTCCAGGGCAGCCGCTCATGACAGTGACCATGAAGATCATGATTTTCAACAGGCCTTTTCCCTACCACTTCATACCTTCACTGGGACCTGCTCCAATCCCCATTCAGCATCCCTCCTTGGGACACTGCTAGCACTGCTTGGACCATGCTAAGCAGGTGGCAGCACGGCCTAGGGAGCTCCTGCGCACGCGTGCTCTTTGGTGGGATTTCCCAAGGATTTAAGCACCCCTACGGGCTGTGCTGTGCACTGGGATGGGGCTTCTCCAGGTGAAACTACCGTGGGGAAGAGACCCAACTGTCACGCCAGCACTACTTGCTTCCCGACACGTCACCATAACACCAACATCAGGCTCCGCTGGTGCAAGGCCTGGACATCGACAGCAACAGAGCAGCACGGGAACACGGGGGAAGATCGCCCCAGAGGCTCTGGAAYGACCCTGCCTCGGGCGCTCAGGTGAAAGGGCAGAGAGCTGCAGAGAGCAGGCCCTAGGCACTAGCAGTGCCAGGGCACTGGGGCACGCACAGCAGCAGCAAGAGCTCCTAAAACAGACGAGGTGGACACTGGAGGGAGGGGGGGCCTCCGCCTCCCCCCCAGGGCAAAGCTCATCCCTGCCACCCACCTCTAAACACCCGCACACTTGCAGCTACACAACACATCCAAATCTGAAACACACCCCTTCCCCCACCCCCCAGAAATAAGGGCAGGCACAAGTGAAGCCAGTTGTCCTTTAAGAACATTCCTCATTTGCAGCTCAGGGACACTCTTGAGAAGGGCTTCCTCACACACTTCAGCCTCTACACACATCTACCCTTGACAGCAACACCCTGCCACAACAGCTACTCTTTAGCAGGACCACACGATTGCGGGCAATCAGCACCACTTGCTCACAGCAAAGACTTTCGCTACAGCAACCACACTTCCACTGCACGCAGGCAGGCCTTCCACAGGCCTGCTAAGTCTTACCTACTAAGGTGACGGGAGCTGTGTTCTTCAGTCTCATCTGGCAGTTCACTTGCCGTCCCACCTTCCTTTTGGAGCTCCTCTGACGGGCTACCAGTTGAGCAATCCGCACTGTCTCGGTGCAAGCAACAGCATGGCAAGTGACCTGCTCAGGGTACCAAAGGGACAAGGGCAAACAGTCACTGAGGTTCAACATCAGCCACAGGCAGGACCCTCACGCACAATGCCATGCTCCCAAGCAAGCACAGACATGGAAAATATAGCACAAGGGCAGGAGACGAGAGGACTTCCTCAAGGACTTTGTAGACATCTCTGAAATTCAGCAGGCAGATGCTCAAGAAAAGACAAAACAGCTTTTCTAACAAGAGAAGCAGCACGACAGAAGGACAAAAAGCAATTACCAAACACAARAAGCAAGTCATCACTCAGCAGCAAGTTTACGAAAGACCTCCAAAGCTCTGCTCGGCCTCTCGGCCTGAACCAAAAGGCCTCGGGAAATACAGCCGTGGCATGACACCACTCGGAACAAGGCAACACGCTTGGCTTGCTACAGGGCACTCCAGCTCATCCTCCCGCTCTTCTTCCTCCTCTGCTGCTCAGCCCCAGCATCTGCAGCTGCCTGGCTCAGCTCACRCTCCCAACAGCTGCAGACCCTGGGGGTCTGTCTCGCATCCTTCARAAGAACGGCTCTTCCCACCTGAGGAGCGCCTGCTTAGGAATCAGACACCAAAGCAGCTGCACAGTCACCCCCAACACAAAAAGCATGCCCACCGCTGCCAGACCTCGGGCTGGCAACCTCTCCACACACAGCCCCACCAGCCCACTGCTTCCAGGCAAACAATCACACAACACCCGAGGCTGGAAGCAACCTCGGTACGTCGCCTAGTCCAACCCCTTTGCTGAACACAGCCTCAGCCATAGCACGTTGCTCGGGATGGTTTTGACCATCTCCACAGAYGGAGACTCCACAACCCCTCTGGGAAAACAGTGTTCAACCACCCTCGCCACAAAGAGATTGCTGCCTCTCTTTAAACGCAGCCTCCCGTAGCTTCATTTGCACCCATTGCCTTTTGTCCTGTCGCTCRGCATCACAGAGAAGATCACATCTTCTGCACTCCCTGACCCACCAACAAGAATTTACACACACTGATGAGATCCCCCCAGAGCCTTCTCTTGTCCAGCATGAACAGTCCCAGCTCTCAGCATCTTCTCTCATCACAGATGCTCCAGTCCCTTCCTCGTCTTCCTGGCCCTTCCCCAGACTGGCTCCGCTATGTCCATGTCCTCCTTGTACTGGCGAGCCCAGCACTCCACACAGCACTCCACACGTGCTCTCACCAGTGCCGAGCAGGGGGGCGAGCACAACCTCCCTCCCTCTCCCCCCAGCCACTCAGCTCACTGCAGAAGCCTATCCCATTGCTCATGCATCATTCCCCTGCCATAAAGCCAGGCTCACTACTCCCAGGCACCTTCTTGTCCTTCACCTCTTTGGAAATCGTTGCCAGGAGGATTTGCTCCATCATCTTCACAGCCATCAAGTTGATGGTGACTTCCCTGTAGTTCCCGAGCTCCTCCTTCTTGCCCCTCTTGAAGACGGGAGTGCCACTTGCTTCCCTCCACTCCTTGACAACATCCCCCATCACCACAACCTCCCCAAGAGGTGGATGGCCTGCTGGTACACCTGCAGCAGCTTTTCTTGTTGCACTTCACATCCCTCACCAGATTCAACTTCACATGCACACTGGCTTTCCTAACCCCATCTCTCCATGCTCAGACAGTGGCTCTAGAGTCCCCCAGTCACTTGGCCCTGCCTCCACCTACAGTGCTATCAGGTCCAGCACAGCATCCACCTTGGCCAGCTCTTCAGGCACCTAAGTCAAGAAGTTACCATCACTGCACTCCACAAACCCTCCTGCATCGCTTGTGCCCTGCTCTCTTGTCCCTCCAGCAGATACCCCAGTGGCTCAAGTCCTCTGCGACTACCAGGGCCTGCCAATGGGACACTTCCTGCGGTTGTCTGAAGGAGGCCTCAGCTACTACTACTCCCCAAGCATGCAGGCTCTAGCAGGCACCCACAAAACATCACCCAGGTTGCTCATCATCCTCACCCATAACCTCTCCACTGCCTCATCGTCCGTCTCCACAAAGAGCTCCACGCAGTCCCCCTGCTCTCTCACAAAAAGGGCAACTCCCCTGCCTTGCCGGACTGGCCTCTTCTTCCAAAACAGCCGGTAGCCATCAACGGCAGCACTCCAGTGGTGTGGGCTATGCCACCACACAGCCATGATCCAAATCAGATCCTAACTCGACAGCTGCACAGAGACCTCTAGCTCCTCTTCTTTGTTCCCCAAGCTGCATGCACTAGTGCACAGGCACTGCAGAGAGGCGCCCAGCTGGGCTGATTTCCCAGAAGGGCTGAGAGAGCTTTCCCACAGTTCTGCCTAGCTGGCACTTCCCTGTTAGAGGCAATGCGCCTGCGAGGCGTCCCCTGCAGCCCTCTTCACTTAACGACATGCTCCCTGCTCTTTCTGCACACCTCGCTTGCAACCTGCTCCTCCACTACCCCGCAGGATGCGTGCTCATCCTCTCCCTCTTCAGTCAGGCCAGGCCTCAAGAGCCACACATCACCTGCAGGGCACACATCGCATTCGAGGATAAGCAAGGCTCTCGAGGGAAAGGGACGATTCCTTCCCCTTCGCACCCTGAAAGGCACGAGTTAGAAACCAACAGCTACTTGACAGAGCAACCATCAGGACACACAACTGCACCAGCACAAACCTCTTCCAGAGCCATCTGCATTCACGCTACCGATGTAGCTGCAGCCCAGGCTGCAGCTACAGGCTCGCAGCAAGCAAACAAAGCCCCCACCCACAGGCTCGCTTACCTGCTGCCAAAGGCAAAGCCTCTGAAGTTGCAGCAATGCAGCACAGGAACCCCTTGCTTGCAAACAAGCCCCAAGCACGCATCGCCACACTGCTAGGCAAAAGCGTCCACCACGCTCCCCTTGTGGCCAAAGAAAAGAAGCCTGAGGCCACCCTGAAGACACAGGCAAGGCACACCCATAAGCCTTCCCAGGACCAACCCTGCAAGAGCCCCCAGAGGCAGAAAAGCTGAGACAGGCCACACAGCTCCACTCCCACACAAACTGCTCTCTCCAGACAGGCCTCCTCCTTCAGGGACAACGCCTTGCAACACCCCACCTCTCCCAAATGCCATGCTCCACTCTGCGGGCAGGAAAGCAACGGGCGCTTGTGCTACACCCCCCCTCCCTGCATCAGGGCCCCCCACACACCTGACAGCACCACTTCACAAGCACCCACAGCACAGGCAGAGGGAAGCCGACGAAACTTGCACACTTCACACAAAAAACACAAAAGCTTCTGCACTGAAGCCATGGCTGTTTCCAACCAGCTACGCTTGCCTTGACAGTCACACCTTCTTACCTCTCCCACTTTGTTCTCTTCCATTCGGACCACTCCCGGGATGCTCTCCAAGTAGCTTTCCAGCGTGCCATGTCCTAGGTGTCGGAAGGGAATCCAGTCGCCAGTCAATGACTTGTATTCGCCCTGAAGCTGTGCCAAGGGTATGCCATTTTTATGGGAGTGCAGAACAGCTCGCAGCATTTTTGCAACAAGGTCGGCCTCCAGCATCTTCACCTACACCCCCTGCACCCCAAAACAAGAGAAAGAAGCATTTTGACACACACAGCCTAACATCGCCTGCTTGCACACCCGGCCTGCCTGCCCAATCCACCAAGGGAACCACTGCTCAGTGACTCTCCTTTTTCCAGGATCAGGGCGCTGGCAAACACCTCACCAGGCACCGAGAGCCATCGGCTCCATCACCGCAGCTGCCCCCTCCCCTCGCATGCTCCCACCCCGCAGCAAACACACTCTCCGTCAAGGCAGCGCAGCCCTCAAGGGAAGCTCTCTTGCAGCACCGCAAGCTCTGCCACCACAACTCCAGGCACCAAGCTCACACCACAGCTTACCCCACAGCGCCTGGCCTCCACACACGGCTCCTCACACAGAGCCCAACAGAGCCCAGTCCTGCTTCCTGCACCCTGTTATGTTCACGCGGCAGCACAACAAACAAACCATAGCCCAGAAAACTCAGCAACAGCGCTGAACAAGCAAATCTGCTTTTAAGCACCTTGCGGTTGGTCCCCAGCCAAGTAACTCGCAGCATCAACGTGAGTCCGTTAGCAAAAGGGGACCTCCCGCGCCTCAAACCTCTCTGACTCAGAGCTCCGGAAGAACAAGAGAGCCCCTCACCTCCAAGCACACGAGGGCAAGGAACTGCAGCTTGCACCCCTGCACTGCACTTGCCTAAGCGCTTGCAACACCACGCACCTCCTGAATAACCTCACTAGCAGTGCGCACGAGGGCACATAAAATCGGTCCGCGCTGCTCCCTGAGGAAGCGGTCCGGAGATCTCCCTGTAAGGACACACTCAGCACTGACTCCGCATTGATCAAGCTCGCCCGCTCCTGAGCGCCAGTCCGCACCTGCCCGCAGAGGAATGGCACATGAAGGTCGAAGCAGCCGTCTCCCTTGGACCTCGTCTTCCCACCCAGCAGAGCACACTCGTCCCAGTGCTGCTCCCAAAGGCCAGAAGCACCTCGCAGAGCGGCGGGGCACAGCACCAACACTCACCCGCTCCTTCTCCCGCCACGGCGAGGAGAGGCTTTCACCTGCAGACCAACAGTGACCAACAGTGAAGGCAAAAAACTTCGCAGAGGCCTTGTGGGCAGAGCAGACACCCCTCTTCATCAAGTCTGCTGCTCAACAAAACCCCGCTGAAGAGAGGCCGCAGAACAGAGACTGCCCGCGCAGCTGCTCAGACAGCACCTCTTGCTAAACAGCTCACCTCACCTGCGGGCAAACAGCCTTTACACACCCTCCGCCCTCCAACACATCAGCAGAACCGCCACCACACGGAACGGGGATGCAGCGTGGGCAAGGCCGCAGGCACCCTTGGTCCCAAAAGGGCAACCTACACATCTCCCTGCCCGCAGCAACACCCCTCCACCTTCCCTCCTTGCACGCACGCCGGCGCTGGGTCCGGTTGGAAACACGGCCGGTCCACAGGGAAGACCGGGGCCGTCCCTCCACACCTTCCAGAGGCCCTGCTACCAGCCTCAGCCCACACAGACACTGCTACTGCCTCTGCCTTCTCACACCCCACCTGTGCAACAGCCCAGCTCACCGACCGGCCAAGAAGGCTGCAAAGCACCCGCCAGCCCAATGCTACAGCAGCTCCTGCCACACACTTACTTCACGGACACGCGGCACCTTACGCACCTGGGCCTGTCTGCAGAGACATGCACAGAAGGGTATTTACACAGGCATGGACAAATACACAGACCTAGGCACAGCACCGCCTGTATACAGATGCTTTCATGGGCACAGCTCAACAAGCTGCTATACACAAGCTCTTTGGCACAAAAGGGCACAGCAATTTCACCACAACTACTTCTACAACAAAGCTCAACCTCTGCTGCCACGGAGGGCATTTTGCCACGCAAAGCCATCATCCAAAGTCCCACCGCCAGCTTGGAAGCTCCCATGCCGGTCTGTGAAGACCCACAGCTCCGCACAGCGCAGCGCACAAACAGAAATGGATTCATCCCCTTTAACCCAGCACTTCCTGCTCTTACAGAGCAAATGAGTTTCATTTACTGATCCTGGAACAACCTCTACCACACCCACTCTCACCAGGCTCACAGTTTAACCCCAGGTCACAGAGTTAGTTGCACATGGAGGCAAAGACCTTAAACACATGCCTTGGCACACACACGCGCAGTGGGCCATGCACAGCAATCCCTTTGGGCACTACCAGGCTGACTGCTATATATTAGTGATACATTACTGAGCGATCAGTCCTTCTCCTGGCACCGTTTCAGAGACYGAGCCCCTGGAGTACAAAGCTTGGCAGGACGCCCTACCAAAGAGGGAGGGGAGGTAGCGCTCACCCGGCAGGAGGAAAATATACAGAAAGTTCACACCTCCTTGGACCCACCCAGTGATGTGAGGAAGCCGCATGTCAGGCAAATGCATTAAGTTTCAACTTGATATTAAAGCTGTAGATGTTAAAAATCACTCAGGCCAGACTGAAGGCCTGTACTCTGCCCCCACCTGATCATGGCCCCATGCTGGGATAGTCAGGGGACTCAAGAGCAGCACTGGGGGATACCAGGCAACACCCAGGCCTGAGCTGTCACGGACAGCAATTTGGGGTACCTGCTCTAGTGCAGTCCGTTCTTTGGGGTGCCAGTTCTACCCCAGTCCACTACAGTGTCCCACAACCACATTAGGCCTCTGGACCTGGAGAAACAAGCTGCTTCTGCAGCTGGGCACAGTGCCCTTCCGAGAGCCAAAACCTCACGTCAGTCCTGGATTACCAAGGAACATCAGGCCAGTCTCGTGGAACTCGTTTGGTTTGGCTTTTGTCTCACAGGCCTGGAAACACACATCCGCGAGAGGCTGCGCCCTACGTGAACAAGTTCATTCAGTGCAGTCTGGCCCAGGGCCAGCAGCAGCCTTTGGAAGCAGAGCCCCACCTTAACCTTTGTGCATTTATTGATTTTTGTGTGTGTATCCAGAAGGCACTACTCTTATAGTCATGGGCAAATGAAGAGCCACCTGTATAGTAAGCGCTTGATACTACCCAACATGGTTTTCACTGCTCTCTAGCAACCCGCACAGGGCTGAGCAACATACTGAGTATTACCAAAGTTCTTTTTATGCAAATCACTGTATATATTTGTTCCTTGTGTTACACTCGCTCTGCAGCAAGACCATGCTGCACAATCTGGGGACTCATACAGATGTGCTCCCAAAGTTCAGAAGCGTGAGGCACCTTGTGAAGTTCGACAGCTGAGACATGTCCAGGATCAGCTTCTTAAATTGCCTTTTAACTATTCAGGCTTGCATGCTGCAAGAAACCTCAGCAATCTACCTGGGTTAATTTCCATGCTCTGGTTATCTCACAGCAAAGCATTTGCCACATATGGTTAAAGTGTTAGGCTTCTGCTTCAGGCCCAGGATTTCACTAACGCAACTGTACAGGCATGGCCACAAGCAGAACAGAGAACCATTATTTCTTCTTTAAGAAACACTTTGAGAATGATCCCTTTCCTATCTTTCCACAAAATCTTTGGACTTCAGGACTGAGTTCCATTTAAAATACATTTATAGAGAGAGGAAATCTTGACTAGACAGATAAAGGTAGAGATGAACTGCACCCTGCACACAGCAAGTTCAGACCTATTCCTATCCGAAGACATTTTGAAGAGCAAATTACACTGACATCCCTGAGAAAGAAGTGCTGCATGCACAGTGCCTTTTACTGTCTGAGGAATCAAGGTAAAGAGTGCTCCTTCACTTTTTCCTGCAGCTGGGTCTCTCTAAGTCTTCTGTCCCCAACCCTGGGCCTTCAGTGATCACAGTACTCATTGGGGTGCTCCTCCACCTCCCACTTCCTGGCCGTACCCACTCTGGGCACTTTCTTCCATGTGAGTGGTACCAGTCTCTCATCTTGGAACTGCTCTTGCTGTGGTCCTTGGCATGGCATTGGGATCCACTGGCCTCCCTCACCAGAGTGCTTGTACAACTTTCAAAGCTTCTTTGGCTTTTCTGAGAGTTGCCAATGTCCTGACCTCTTGATCTGTCCCTATTTTTGGCTCCTCTGGCTGCTTCTGCCTCTGCTTTCTGACCATCCCCTTGGCAGTCTAGCTTTACTCCCATGCTCCATCCTCGTGCCAGAGCCACGACTGTCTCTTGCTGTGGTGGCAACAGGCCTTGGGGCTTCCTGCCCTCCTCTTTCTGGGCAGCTGGGAGCTCCAGTTGAGCAGTGCCTGCCCCTGCGGGGAGCAGAGGGGCTCCAGCTACAGCCCCAAGCACAACTGGCCATGCCCTCCACTGCCCCTCCTGGGATTCATCTCCTCCCAGGGGAAGCAGGGGAGCAACTAGGGCAGCTCCAGCTCGTCTCCTTCAGCAGGGAGAGAGCATGGGGAGGTGCACCCGCTAGCTTTGCTGTGGTTCCAGCCAGACCTGTACACTAAGCTGCTCTTTCTGTCCAGCTCCCTTTCCTCTGCCAGGGCCAAGTGCTGTCAGTCTGAGGAGAGTACAGCCCATTCAGGGCTTCCCTCTGCTAAGGGTCTCCAGCACCCCACAAGCACACAGCTGTCCAACAAGAAATTGCTGCCGTGGGTGTCAGCAGGAGTCAGCAACTGTCTCCAGGCTTCTCCTCCTGCTCAAGACGCTCTGCTCTCAGAGCCTCCCCACAGCTACCGGGGAGACAATGAGGCTACAGGGACCCCATGGGCAACAGCATACAAGGTGCTGCGAAGCTCCTCGTGCCCAGGGACCTGACGGAAACCAGTCTGGGTTGGACTCTGCACTGATGCTGGAAACACGGCTGCCCGTGTGGCAGCTGCCAGACATGACGAGGCCAAGTGGCTTCCTTTGTGCCTGCCAGGAGCACGGCAGCCACACGTGGCCGGCTTGTTGTAGGACTCTGTACTGCAGGACCACCAGGCAAACCTGACAAGCACAGGGAGGAAAGGCTGAGTGTGATTCAGCAGAAGCAGCTGTAAGTCCCCAGTGAAGGCCCAACTGTCCAGGCTGCATCTCCTCAGGTTCATCAGTACAGTGAGCTCCCCGAGAGTTGCCAACATCTGGTGGGCTCCAAAGAGGGCTCTCATTTCCCACTGCAACCATGGGAGCGTGATGGATTAAAGGATCCGCCCCCACACGCATATACATGTGGAGGAATGCTTTGAAGAGAGAAGTAGAGGCTACATGTCCTTGAGGCTCAGGGCAGAATAATGGAGAGACTGACCACAACWGCTGCAAAAGAAGCCAAACTCTTCTTAATACCAGAGGAATCTAGAGGGTGCCTTTGTTTTAGACAGACTGGCTGTATCAGCTAAGTGTAACAACCGGTTGTATAGCTGTCTGTCCCTGATTTAAAGAAATGTAGATCCACAGCTGGACAACACTAGTCTTATGGATTTAATTACTGTTAAAATAACACAGCCTGTGTAGGTTATTAGATCTGCTTATATACTATGATCCTGTGACTCTAATCAATAGCATTTTTTAATTCATGTAACTGTAATAGGTATTTAGCTTATTGCTTTCTACTTTTTTGTAGATCCGTCATCCTCTCAGAAAGTGACTTTTCCTGCTGCGATGTAGCTGTGACATCGGCTACAGCTAGTAGCTAATGAAGTGACAAAGCAAACAACACAAACTCGGCGGCAAGCCTGAAGAACTGAGATATTCAGCCTGCCAGAAGAACCTCATTTAGCAGCAGTTCATAAGTGTGCTCGAGCTGGCTTCAACCCAAATATTCCTTCTTGGAAAATACAGAGGCCCAGCATTGTGACAACACATATACTATAGAGACTGATAATCAGATTCACATTTATATTGTGATTCCAATRTATATCGCAACTGCAATAGTCTGCTAAGTGTATTTTGAACTTCTRTTGTGATTTCAGTGCATTGGTGTGTCACTGTAGTAAATCAAAATCCCATGCAACTGTAAATGACTTCAAATACGAAAACTGTGTGTTCCCCTCCACATTTAGAATATCTAAAAGAACCTGGTCAGAGAATACTGGACTCTCACAGGTAACAGTCTCTGGAGGTGGGCAGGGTTATGGCAGAAAGCGGCTACCAGGATGTTTTGGTGCTGGCCACAACCAGGAACCCTTTGCATGTGCACCCCACTGCAACACAGTGTACTGGAAGTTCAGCATCTCGCCCCCTGCTTCTGATACATGCCCCCGAAGTCTCTCCTCAGCCCTAGACTGCCTCTGTGGGTTCAGCTTCTGGCTAGACTCTGGCAGCCCTCTGTCTCTCTGCTACCGTGTGGCTTAGCCCGMGGTCCCCTCCAGCCTGGTGCCATTCTCAGCAGTAGACCACATCTGTGGAGGAGGSGGATGTTGTGGCAGGTGRGCTGCAGGGCGACAGTGCCTCCTGATGGCCGGGCAGAAAGGTGGTCTCTGTTGCTGACAGCTGGCAGTGGAACAGTCTTTGGGAGGCCCAATGACATACCCCATCTTCTGCCCCCTCTGTGTGCAGAATTGATCAGAAAGCCTGCTTGCACAAGGGCCATTCAACTGTGGGTTTGGACTACTGAAGGACACAGAAGGTATGGAAGCAGGGTTTTAAGTCTGCAGCATTGTCCAAGGTGTCTAGGCAGATGGGAYATATAGCATCTGGAGCTGCAGCTCTTCGTATTGTCTGCTGCAGTGGGCTGGGGAGAGCTGAAGGTGATGAGCTGCCATGCATCATAGGTGTCTCAGCTGCTGCTACCACACTGCAAAAGAGAGGCTGAGCTCATTCCYTTTCCCAGGAGATGTGGAGGAGAGGGCAGGTGGGAGAATGGAAGAGCTATGAAGGTCCATCGATACAGAAATCCACACTAGCCTTCTTTTGTGATAAGAAAGAGAATGGCCATTAGTGGCCTATCAGGAAGGAAGGCACCATGACATAGCTGCTTTCCTTCCTTCCCCTCAGAAGGCTGCTTCACAGAGAAGAAGGAAAGACTGAAAAATGTGCAGTCAGGAACTGCATGTCTAGAGATCCTGCCCTCCCCACAAAAGAGAACAAGTCTGCCTTCCCACAGAAGTGCAGAAGCTGCCTCTCTCCTTATTTTGGAAAGGGAGAGGTCCCCCCTTGAACCACCAACACCTCCATCAGCAGCACGTAAGGGTGTGGGGGAGTGTGTTTTAGGTTGATTCCCAGAACAACTCTTCCTTTATGAACTGAGACCTACCAGGTATCTCAGGAAGTGATATGCTGCCTTTGGAAATGTGAGCGCTCTTGCCAGTCTTCAATACTCAACCCCAGACCCAGCCTTTCCCCTTCCCCATTTCAAAACCACTTCTCTTTTGCTTGGGACTCAGCAGTTGCCAAACCACCAGCAACCACTGGTGCTTCCTTGCACACTCACTGCCTGTAGGATGTTTGCAAGTGCAGCTCACCTCATCCTCAGGTAGACACCAAGGAAGAGGCCGCAAGGCGTCTCAGTGCTCTCATAGGCTCCTGTGCCCTCTCGGTATACGTGGGCCCATGGCATCCCTGTCAGCCAAGCAAGTGTGGCAGGAGTATAGGAGAGACAGAAGGTGGCTTTGGGGTTCAGCACCCAGAGCTGCTGCTAGCCTCAAAAGAAAGATCCCAACATCAGCCTGAGCCTCCATGCCTCACATACATGCCCAAGCAACCTGGGGACAAGCCAAGCTGGGCAAAACTCTGCTGCTGGGGTAGTGCAATGAAAACAGGGCAGGCACAGGAGCTCGGAGGTGACATCCCAAAGGTGCCCTGGGCTGCATGGAGAAGAAACCCCAACTGCAGGATCAGTGCTTCCTTGGGAAAGAACATCTTGCTGGGGCTTGAACATCTTTGGTGGGGCTTTTCTGAGTCTTCCTGCTTTGCTGGGTTTCAGCAAAATTCATGGTCACTTCTGGGGCAGTCTGGTCAGACACAAATCCTTGTCTTCTCTGGGATGATCTGTCCCTATTTGTGTGGACGAAGCTGAGGCTAAGCACTGCCACCCAGCCGAATGATGGCAGACTTCAAACTGGATTGTTGCTGTGAACTGGACAATTTCTCCTGTTACATCAGAGAAATTCCGAGCACGTCGCTGCTGGCTGTGAGGGCTGGGTTTTCGACCACAAGAAAGTGAAACAAACCTTCCGGCTTTCCCCAAAACATCTTTCAAAAAGTCTGTGGTAAAGTATGAGCTAAATGAAAGCGCAGGCACAGCCTTCTGACATGGTGGTTTTCACAGGCTGACACTCGTTGGGAAAACCTTGGTGCATTCCTGAATAGCAATTTCTTTTTTGGTTAGCTCGCCCTTCTTGGACTGTAAAGTGCACCCATTCAAGGGTTTTACACAGTTGCAAGAAGTAAATAGAGTTATCTAATTGTAAAATTGTTTTAAGGTAATTTTCAACCCTCAGAACTTTTAACAGTTAAGTGAATTAACTTCAAATCTGTTCTTTGTGGAAGAGAACTGTGCTTAACAGTCATTACTCAGCCGGACTCCCTTTTAAGTAGACAACTTGCTCTCTTGTGACAGGACCATGGTTTCACTGAGATGCCCTTCCTTTTTCATGTTTCAGCCCCACTGGMAATAGTCTCAACAACAGCTGCCTCCTGAATTACCCAAGGGGAATTAATATTGGTTAATTAATTAATTAAATTAATACACATGCTGCTGACTGGGCATCCTTATGCCCCCATCCAGGCAGGGGCCACATGTGGGGTAGCGCCTCGCACCCCTGGAGCCCCCAAAACGGCTCAGGGCCTCACACCCTCGGAGCCCCCAAAATGGCTCCCGCCGCCTCAAAGAGGGGCTAACGCCACTTGCGCCACTGTGCGCCCGCGCGGCGTGGTCCCTACCGCCTCCCGTC
>PTFA01000966.1:0-24076 GCA_003342895.1 Casuarius casuarius | reverse complement strand
CCAGGTAGAGCAGGCTGTCCAGGACTGTATCCAGTGAGGTTTGGACTGTCTCCAAGGATGGAGACTCCACAACTTCTCTTGGCAACCTGCACCAGTGCTCAGTCACCCACACAGGAAAAAAAGTTTTTCCTTAGATTCAGACTGTACTTTCCATGTTTCTCTTTGTGCCCATTGCCTCCTTGTCCTGTCACTGGGCACAGTGGAAAAGAGTCTGTCTCCATCTTCTGTACGCTCTCCCTTTAAATATTTATATTGTTGATAAGATCCCCCTCAAGCCTTCTTTTCTTCAGGCTGAACGGTCCCAGTTCTCTCAGTCTTTTCTCATATGAGAGATGCTCTAGTCCCTTAATGTTCTTTGTGGCCCTTTGCAGGACTCTCTTCAGTAGCTCCATATCTCTCTTGTACTGCAGAGCCCAGCTGGACACTGTTCATGAAATAATCAATTTTTCTCAATGCTTTAGAATAACACTCAAATGCTGAAAAAATTTTCAATTGTTATTGAGCTCACTCCATGAGACTTTCCTGGGCCATCTCATAATCCTCCCTTTTTTGACCAACTTTAAGCCCTTATTTGAAGCCATAACCTTCATTTTATATTGGTGCTGGAAACCCCTCATGGAGTCATGTGACTGCTTGCATCATCTCCAACAATAAAAAAATAAGAGACAGTTTTTGTAGCAAAATATTTCACTGTGCAATGGTGCTCCAATATCTTAGTCAATCAGTTTGTATTACAACACTCCATATTTTGAAGACCAAAACTGCAGATTTCCAGAAAGCTGACAGCCTGATCTCCTTTTTTGTTGCTTCTCTTAGATTTCTTTGGAAGATGTTTAAGGGCTTTTAAAGTGGATGTGAGCAGTCATAGTTGTTCCCTTAAGCTTTTGAGAATCTCCAAGCATAAATGCCATAGAAAATGTTCATTAATAGTCAGTATGATGTATCTGAAAGCTATTTTCCAGTTAAGGAATATTTTGCTCTATTATATGTAAACTTTTCATTGAAAAAATTAAGCTACCTGACAGAATGACATGAATATACAGCCAATTACAAGAACAAAAGGAAAAAGGAGGACAAATATGTGGTAACACATTATGGCTTAATATTTGTATTACAAAAATGCCACCCAGATCCAACAATGGTGAGGATTCACACCTGGATATTCAGGTTGAATCTGGCAGGGACCAACAAAGAAATAGTGTTCTTTTTATAAAGGCACTTGCATGCTACGAGTTCATTTTACTGAAGATCTCTCTGTGTGACTTAAGCTGGACAAGAAACTTGCTGATATATAATTTATTTGGAAATACCAGAGATCAGAAGCATGAAAAGCCTTTAAAGCTCTTTTCAAATAAAGGGTGCATTAGGGCCTCTGGCAAAGCCAGGCTGTAGCACCTGGAAAGGGACAGTACATGGGAGAAGTAGCAAAACAGACTTTTTGCTCTACTAATTTTTACTGTGTGCTCCTGTTGCTCTTGGTTTTGTGAAAGGATCTCAGCTGATCATGAAACATGCAAGTATTTTTGTGTTAACCTTTTTCTGTATTGTTTTTCCTGAAAGCTGTGCATCCCGTCTCCTCGCTGCCATGAAGTCACAGACTAGACTTCAGGCATCAATGTATAACCTTTGGCACCTAGATAAGGATCTTAAATGTAAAACAAACAAACAAATAAAAAAACAACAAAAAACCCCCCCAAATAACTTCCTTCTCAAGAACTAGCATAAAGTTTGGACTCCACGGGGCTACTGCTGGCAGTCAGTTTGCTGGGTCTCAAATCTATCTATTTATTTGGTGTCTTAATAAGATTCCAGTGTCATATATTATTAACTACTCTTTCAAAGACTTGCATAGATATTTTGAAAAGAACTAAATTTCCTGTTTATCATTTAAATCCTTTAAAATATCTATTCTGTGAGGGATAAAAATGAGAGTAGTTTATAAGCAATATTATCCAGAAGTGTTAAAAGAAGTTTTAAAGTGAGAAGTCTCTGATTGCTTACTTTCACTGAAATATCCAGAGTTTGGAATAAGTTGATATAGTGCTAAAAAATCAGTTAAGATTTGATTCCTATATGGTATCCAACTGATGTAAGTCTTTTTTTGCCAACTGTGGAGTTATACCAGTTTGTAATAGTTGATCCATCCCATGATGTTATGGCAGCACCTCAGTTTCTCAGTTGTTTCAGACATCCAAGTAATGGGAGGAAAAAGGCATAGGGTCCCAGTTCCCTGAGCAGGACACTTAAAGTTGTCCTGTGAAGAACTGAGCATTGCAACTGGGGGTTCTCTACAGCAGAGAGTAACAGGGTTACCATGCATAACTGAAAGTCTGCATACCTGCCTTGTGCAACAGGATCCTCTTGAACCAGAAATGTAAATCCTTCAAGCCCTTTTTAAATCTGGGATAAGTCCAACCCTTTTGGCAAGGAGACAGATTAGATGAACTCTGCAGAATTTTTATTATAACTCATGTTACTCATCTTATTCTAACACTGACTGCAGTGGGGCCCTAGCTTCTTCACTTGTCACCTGAGGATAAAGGTATTTTGTTTGCAAAACTCATGTGGGCAGGTGGATGCTGAACTATTTCAGGACACCAGATGTTTGCCAAAAGGGCAGCCCCTCCAAGTTTAAGCAATCTTTTTTTTTGTTACTTGTCCTTGTATCTCTTGTAAGAACCCCCAGAAAAGGATGTTGTTGTATAGTTGAAATTCAGCCATTAGAAGCTGACATGTATTTTGGAATTCAAACCTTCTAGTAAGAACTGAGAATTAAACTCCTAAATTTAGAAAATGAGAAATGCGTCTGAAAAATTTCAGAGGAATGCTTGTGAAAAGTGCCCAAGACATTTGAAAAATGGAATCTCCATGAAAATTTGCCTCTTTCATCCTTTAGATTCCTTCCAAAACTTCAGCTCTGAGGCAGGCTTTTCAAACACATATGTTTGCTAACACTTTAATCCTCATGAACTGGCATATTAACATGAAAATAAAAGTTGGAATTTTAGCCCCTGGATGTCAAAGCTTGTGGATTTTTCCTCTTAAAATAAATATAGTCTACAAATTCTGCATTACAGTTTGGACTCTCAAAGACTCTCTCTCACACTAGAAGTGCTTAGACAGCAAAGATCCTACTTTTGGAACATGCTTGAGACTTTTTTTTCTGAACGAAGTACCATTTCTACTATTTTTCTCAGTACTTGCAGATGGTATTGAAATGTTTTACACTGTGGGAAACATATAGTGGGGGAGATGGTTGATAAGTGTTTTAAGCATATCCGGAAATTCTGGAGAAGTGGAGATAAAAATTCCAGAAACTTCATTTTATCCTTTCTTTCCTACTTTTCACATTAATGATGTGAATAAGATTCAGTCTAAAAGTAGGGATACCCTAAAGTGATTCAGCTGCTCCCAGGGCTGACAGATTTGACCCAAGACATGGAAGAGACAGCTGGCTTTCTGAAGTGGTAGCTAGAGGCCAATTAGGATACACAGGACATCTGAATTGGCATTAAAACCCTCTGACTGGGTTTTGAGATACCAGGTGTTCCAATTTTGGGAGATTGAGAAGTATGCTGCAAGATGGGCTCATTAATTAAATACCTTTCCAGAGTACCATAATGCTATTTACTCCTTACTGAAGACCATGTTAACATGCCTGAGTCAGGTCCCACATAAAAAGATTCAGAAGACTTTCAAAGAGGGGGAAAAAGACCCGCTTTTGAAGCTGAGCTTTTGTTAATAAAAGAATCAACCTTTTTCTCTACTTTAGCAGAACTGCTTTAGTTTATTTCTACAAGAAATTCCACTCATTGGGATAGTGTTGTATCCTTAAAAGTTCCTCATCTGAAGGTCCCACACTTACAAAAGAAATAATCCCCATATATGGGCATGATGTTTGGAAAAAAGAAAAAAAAAAAAATTAGGAGCCAAAGGGTTTAAAGGCTACTATGGAGCAAGAAAGAAAAACAAAATTTCCCAAGGAACAGTCATGACTGGACTGTATCAGAACTATATGTGACAGCTCTTAAGAAAGCAAGCAAAAGATCAAAGTCATTCCCAAATGCTTCTTCTTTTACAGAGAGTCAAGAAGATTCTTCCCCAAAGTCATTGAAATTAAATCAAGAAAAGCCAAACAAAATATCAACAAAGTGAATGTGACTTTTTTGTCAAGGAATTTCTATCTCATCAACCTTCATGTGTCTGATGGTAGGGTAGTACATGAAATGAAGGCCTCTGTTGTAACACTCAGAGGATGTACAGTACTATTAAAATCGTTGAAGTGGACCCAGGTACAGACGTGATCTACAAGACAGGATACAAGGGCTAACAAAAGGCAGGATACAAGAGCCAACAAAATACCACTAAGTACAGTGTTGTGGTCCAAACACAACCTATTTCTAGGAGAAGCATTTTGCAATTTTTATCCTTGCTTCTGCTAAGAAGCACCCCCTTGGTCACCCAGAAGGAATGAGAAGACACACTCAGAAATATATTTAAGTGCTGAAGTAGGTAAAGTCAAGGGATATTTAAAGCAATTAATGTAGATGGTGTAAACTCACTGTTTAAGTGTTCTTTTTTATTATTATTGTCTAAAAAAGGACACCTTTGTGAACTTACCCTTACATAAGACAGGGAATCAGGAAGCTTAAGTATGCATTCCTGGTGGAAGACAGCCTGAAATAACTTTTATGAAAGCAAAAAGAAATAAAAGGAAAAGCGGTGCTTTTGCCCAAAATATCTGTTCATTTCTATTGGAGGACACTTTTCCATGATACAAGTCATTCAAAAAGGCTGGGAAAAAAATGTCTCAGGAATTTTTTTGTTCACTACAATTGCATATGGAAAGCTTTTCTTTTCTTCTCAAATTAATCTCAAAATTAATGAGCTACCATCTGATTCTCAGACACTGCTGACACTACTCAGACACTACTTAAAAAAAAATAGAATATAATTTATAGTATCTTTCTTTATCACACTACAGAAGAGAAGGTTGAAGAACTAGTAACAATGAATGCTTGCAACATTACAGATTCCTCTTCAGAAGGTTAGTTAGCTAAAGAGTTGAAGTTACATTATTGTGCTGGGGATTCAATAAAAATGCATGAAAATGTGTTTTATCGGGGTAGTGCCAGGAAGTGTCAAATTGCAGATATTTATGGAACACTAACTGTGACACTAAACAAGCAACAGGAAGTAAAATCCTCTGTCAGAAGACATCTTCTCTGCACTTGGCTCATTTTCCTATCCCCTTTTCCTTTATCGCTGCTTCTCTTCCTCCAGCTACGTCTCTCTTTTTTTTCTTTTCTTTTTCTTTTTTTCCCCTGCTGATATGAGGACCACAGTCTCTCCCATCTTTTCTTTCTTGCTAAAATAGATATTGAAATGGAGAAAGTGAACATCCTGCCCATGGCTTTGAAAGCCCTGTGGCAAAAAGCATAGCCTTTAATATGCTCATGAATATCAAGTTATTTCTTTTCTGAGGTAGGAAACACATCACTCATTCCCTGGAAACATGGGAGGAAAGTACACAAAGTGACAACTTAGCTTTGCATACTTTGTAAGCCTACCTGTAGTGACAGCAGCTCCCCCGTCCCTCTTTCCTCTGAACTTGTAAATGTTACCATGGACTAACTCACTGGAGGCTATTCCCCAGGCTGCCTGTGCACCAGCTGAGCCCAGAACACCTCAGATTTTATCAGAAGTGGCTAAGAAATCTCCCTTTGGCTGTTTTAAATGTCAGAGAACAAAACTTGGAGAAAAATCGGGATAAATAAAAATGAAAATCACAACACAATCAAATCACAGCATCTCAAGGCCCAAATATGGGAAAAAAGGAAGGGGAGAGGAGTAGGGGGAATATTTAAGCTAAGGTACCTGAAGAAGCACAAGGAACGATTGAACTCCTCCTGAATGAGGGGAGGTAATGAGACAGAGGCTCATAGACCCAACTGTGTTAAATGCAGACAAGAATTTGAAAGAAACATTGTTCTTCCAGGTATTAAGGAAATGAGGCAAGAGTGGGATGAAGAAAAGCAGGAGAGAACACAGGCCAGCAACAATTTTGACTGCACAGGTCAACTTTGTCAATAACATACATCTAAAGCACCACAGAAACCCCAGGCCCTATATATCAATCAGGGCCTTCACTTCATCACATTGCTTCTCATTTAATGATCTCTGAAAGTCGTCTTAGACATTTTATGCTGTTGAACTGTTGTCCTGCTTAGTTATTTGCTGTAATTTTAAGAACCATTTTTGTTATTTGTTATCCTCAATGCACAACAAGATGCATTTTTTTCTCATCCCTCTGCTAGGCAGAAAGAGTTACATCTCCTGACTTCTCTATCCATCATTTAAAGTCATTATGCTTTAAAATCTTTACTCATATTACATTATTCTTTGCCAAAGTGATGCTTTACTGCTTAAGCACAGCAGCAACATTTTACAGGTTTAATTTTTAATGTGGTTTTAGTAATTGTAATTTTCTAACGTAGATGAACAGATCTCAGCTGGCCCCAAGGTGACTCAGTTCAGCCAGAGCTGTAGTAACATTCTGATTTGCATCTTTTCAGTAGAAAAATGTATCTTTTTGGTTAAGTATATGCTACCTATGTTTTTGGTTTCTGTATTAGTTACCAAAATAAAGTTTCATTATGCCAAAGGATTGTGTGATTTGTGCTGTACACTTTCTTCTGAAATTTGGGTGTCAACTGTGGAAATCCATCTGTCCTATACAATGAACACTGAGATCTAGAAACACAGATACTACAGCTAGATTTTCCCCTTCGCTGAATTAGTACTCTTTGGCTTTGCACAAGGAAAAGAAGAGTTTCTTTAGCACATATGAAAGAAATCAGGAGTGATGATTTCTGGCTCCACTCATTTGAATACATTTTAATTATTCATCTTTTGCAAATTACCCAAGCTCAAAACTGTGAACTACAGCGAAAAAAACAGATGAGTCCAGAGATAAACCAGTTAAGAGATGGGTTGATATGAGCACGAGGAAGACCACAGATCTAAGAAGAGGAGAGAACATACTGTTTATTTTCCACTCACTGATATTGGGAAGGGAACAAGAGGAAATACTGTGGGGTGGTTTGAGAGGGTGATAACATAGCAACTTGGATGGTACTCAAAAACATCCAAACATACACATTCCCCAGCTCAATTTTCTCTCATGGTTGCATGCTGCCTCCCAACTTGAAGCAGGACACTGTGGTTAAGAGTTATGATTAAGTTACACTATGAAAAGAAATCCCCCCCCCCCCAACACTTCTGACAGAACATGTTAACCACTTCCTGGGCAGAAGCATGCAAGGTTTTTCAGATACTGTCTGAGGTATGTCTGGCTCCAGAACAATACTCTGCCAAAGGGTGCACAGCAAAGGTCTCTTTAATTAGCCTCAGGCATTTTGATCCTTTAAACCCTAAACTGTCTTTAACCTATCCAGAAGGTGAGACATTTATATGGAAAATTCGAAGACTTTAAAAATGCTTTTTTTTTAATCATTCCTCAACCATGATGTAAATGGGGGTGGGATAGGGTTGCTTGTTTTTCGTTTTATGCTGATTTCTTGATAAACACCCATAAACCTTTTGCATTATATTCTACAGCATGTCATTTGCTGTTATTCACATGATGCAAACTGGGACTCTGACCTATGGGTTTCAGTGCAACACAAGGGAAAAGTGTTCTCTGAGTAGTCCTTGGTTGGCCCAGAGGGCACTGACAGAATAAAAATCCTGCACCTTGCCATAAGCAAAGAGAAGGATCTACAAATACGCAGTTAGCAAAGGGCACAACATTGGCTGTTACAGTAATACATAAACAAGATAAAGATAGCTTTATTTTGCTAAAGCCCATCAGTAGGACTACAGGACAACAAAAGCCTCATCTCAAGTGTGATGAGATTCAGGGTGTGTGTGATGCTTCAATGGTAAAGTATTTCATACCTCTCTACACCTGTGAAAACAAAACTGGTGTGGAAATGCCCATACTAAATGACTAAAATGTCAATCACTCCATCATCTAGGCCCCATTTAGTCAAATCCAGGAAACCAGGCAGCTTTTAATGGATGACTTGAAGTCTTCAGTTTTGTGGAATATGCAGGGGAGACATCCTGGATCCCTTAGCCACCTACCTGGCTTGTCTCATCCGCATGACTCGGGACCAGCCTCTTTTGCTGGTCTGGTGGCCATGCCTATGTCTGATCTGAGACTTTATATCAGGTCAATACATGCGAAATAAAAGGCTGTATCCTAGCTGGCCAGAGTGGTGCTTCTGTAGCATCATGCCAAGGATGGGTACCCTTGGAAACAGTGCAACTATACTTGTATGGAGGAAAACCCAGTGTATTCTGCACCTGTACTGACTAGAGCAAGCTGTTTTCAGCTCTGTCCATCCTTCCTCTGGAAAGGAAAGAGTTAGCTTACTGCAGGACAAGACTGCCAATGCTGGCATAAACTAAATGAAGCCAAGGGGGCAAATGACCTAAATACTCTCCTGTGGAGAAGGAACATCTATTTAAATCCAATGAGGAAGTCTGACACCTAGATCACTGTCTTATAAAAAAGGAAAGTATTGCTTTTTCCCCCATGACACCTATTAGATCAACTGATTTAGGTGCAGCTGAAGTACTATTCCCAGCTGGGGATCCGAGTACAAAAAAGGTGTTGACATATTAGAGTGAATCTAGCAAAGATCATAAAAATCATTCATGGGCTGGAACACAGGATGCACAACAGAAATGGTTTTTTTCAGTCTTAGGAAAAGACAATAAAGAGGAGATTTTTCTGCTGTCTTCAGCTACAAAGGGGATGATGTGGACAAGACAAACCCAAATTCTTCCCAAAGAAAACCTCAAATAGATACTAGGGGGAAAAAAATGCCCTGGGGCTGCTCAAACACAACAATAGGTGCCCAGAGAGGTTGGGAGAACTCCCTTGCAGATATTCAAAATTCAACAGAACAAAGATCTGAGCAATTTGAGCTAAGCAAGCCCTGCCTTGCTTTTAGCATGGGGATTGGAGCAGCTGTCTCCAGAGGTCCCTTCCAATCTAGTACGACAAAATAGTTTAGCAGGTACAGCTCAAAGCAGTAGAGGCATGTTCAGGAGCTCAGACCCTTTGAAGGTCTGAAACTCGTAGACAAATGATGTTAGTTGTTTTCTTGCCAGGAATATTCTAGTTTGCAGAAAGAATAATGCTGAGTAGTTCTCTCTGATCTTTTCTGTATAATTCTGGTTTTGTGATATTCTCTCATAGAAGTTATTTCTGGCCCTATAGCACAAATCTCTTAATCTGCGCAAAATTGGAAAATGCAGATCCAGAAAAAAAAGAGAAAGGAGTTGCTCCTCAGGAAACATCCATTAAAGGCAATTTTTGTGCAGCCCAGTAGTAAGACTATGTTGATATGGCTGGTTGCATAGAATTAGAAAGTTGAATCCTTTGCTCTTACACAATACATGATCAAATGGAAGTTTTCTGTAGACATAGTATGCTTCACTTCACTGTGGAAATTCATGTCACAGTGAAATAAACCCTATCTAAAATAAGTTGTAATGCTCTGTCAAAGAGCTGCTGATAGCAGTGTTAATCAGCATTGCCAGAAGCAGAACTGTTAGCGCTAAGCATTTTAACGGGGCTCCCCACCTTCTGCAGATCTTATTGTGTCTGGGTCATTTGGCACACACGGAACTTCCACTTGCAAATTTGAGAGAAGAAAGTTCAAGTTAGGATTACAGTTATTTGGGAATTCAGTTAGGAAAAAATACAGCTTATCCTACAAATATCTGTGGACAGAGTGGTCAAGAATATTAATGCAGACAAAAAGACCCAAAAAGAAAGTTGAGAAATGCCTCATGAAAGACAAAAGAAAACTTGAAAACACAGCGCATGAAAAAACAATGATTGTGAAAGAGGTATTACTGAAAAGAACTATTATTTACAAAGGGATATCAGTAAAAGTTTAGTTATTATTTGGACTTGAGTATTTTTCTTCACCATCCCTCACAGTGAGATCTGTGGTAGGACTGAGCTCCAGACAATCACAGCATTACTCAGGGTGAGAAGGGATTTTGTGGGAAGCCCAGAGCACATGTGTGAAGCTACCACAAGCAAGTTCTGATCAAGCAGAGGGGAAACATGTCAGAGAGAGGAGGCAAAAATTCAGTTAGTATGGTAGCTTAGAACTAGTGAGAGCAGAATCTAAAGTTCCCTGAAGATAAGGTATAAATGAACATCTTCACAGTGTATAAAATGATGCAAGGATCACTAGCAATAGTTATGATTAGTTTTTCCCCATCCACTCCATTGTGTGCACACATCGTTTTTTGGTGAATGGAATATTATGCATCTCCTTCTCAGGTACAGAGTTGAGAAGTAGCTCCTAAAGCTGTTACTATTTTTAGAGCAAGATCATCCTCCAGAGGTTATTTCACCCAAAGTTGACTCTTTGTCCAAATCCCCTTCTAGACAGTGCACTCTCTTCTCTGACTACAGAATAGCCTACCAAAATCAGTGGCTGGAAACATCTGACGTGAACATCTTCCTCCATATATAACTGGATTCATACAAGGTCTGCAGACTTTTGACTTCTTTTCTTGGTGTTAATGCACATGGCTCTTTGCAAGTGTGCTTTTCTCTCCATACTCAAACCAGCTCTTCGAAGCAGTTGTGAGTCACAAAACTAAAGCAACTTCATGCAAAGAAAATGAAAATTTTCACCTTTGTAGGAAAAGGCCATACATGCGCCTGCCTGTAAGTTTTAGTGGCAGAAAGTGGTTAGTTCTGAGTATTTCCTCATGTCATCCTTGCAGTCGTTTTGTTCTGTTACTGACTCATGCTGTTGCTTTTTGTAAACTATAGGCTTAGGAAATTAAAGTCATAGAAGAAGATTCTCAGCTGATACATATCAATCAACAGTACCTTCCAGTGGCCTGTAGTCATTAAAGCTATGAATTAAGTCTACTGGGAGATTTAGACATAAAATTTCAGTAAGGGTAAAATGGTTCACTACTTCCTACATAGCTCTGAGAGTACCTTCCCTTCCCCCCTTTCCCCCCCTGCCCGCATAAGAATCCTCTCTTCATGTGGCATTATTCAGATAAAATATTTTTGATGAGAACACAAAGCCATTTTCTATGGTTGTGTCTCCAGCACATAACATATCCCTTCCTAAATCTACCTGGGAGAGCTTTCTCCATTGACTAGAATTGAGCAAATAGTTGTGGCTCAGATAGGTAGAAATACACTAGCCAAATTCTACTCTGCATAACCCTTGATGTGTTTTCACATTCAGGCTGAGGAGGACACACTTCAGGTGCTCAGTGAAAGGCTGTAAGTAGCTCCATGCAGCAATGCTAGAAGAAACACAAGCAGCAGGAGGTGTAGAAGGGCTTTCAGCTTCTCCTTGACATCTGGTAGATTTGTGTACACCAGTGCAATTAAAAAATAGAGCAGCACCAAAAGTTAGAGGTTCAAAATAAGGTGGAAGAAGTATGAATTTGTATCTTTTCCTATTTCTCATTAGTACAGAGAGAGAAACCCTCTTAGGCTTCTAAGGGCTTCTTATCACCAAGGAACCTTACACAAAGGAGGACAACATTATTGATCTTTGTTACATCAGTTAGCACTTTCATTTTCACGATCCCCAAATTTAGCTAATGCACAATTTCTAGACCTTGCACTCCCTCTATTATAAAACCTAATATGAAAATGCTGCTTACTTTGTGACTAAACCCTAGGACACATCCAGTTCCCACTGAACTGTGTAAAAGTGCAAAAAAAGCAGGTCATAAAAGCTAAAAGGCAAGTCAAAGCAAGTAACATACCTTAAAATTGAGTTTCCTGGTTACTCACTCAGTTATTTGTTTAGTTCACTGGAGAAAAAGTTTCCTATAGGAAATCCATATTTTCTGACAATTAGAGAAATATCCAAGCATTGAAGATATTGGCTGAGGAACACTAAAAACATTGGTCTGGAAGGTCTGAGACATTTTAGTAGTTTCAGTGAAAAGAATATATACTCAAGCTTTGGAAGTCTTTTTCAATTCCTGACTCTGAAGCAGATTAGCTTATTGTAGGGAAAAAAATGTTGAATGCTTTTCTTGCAAAAGATTTTTGATATACTCTATCAATTTTACATCAAACATCCAATGTGAAAAGGCTGTTCTGCACATGCAGCCTTCCACTTCAGTAAAAGACTCATACAGCCACTGATAGCTTCTAATTCAGGCCTCACACAGCAGAGGACAATGTATTTTTGCCACTATAGAAATGTACAAAGAAGACCAAAAATTAGGGCTGGGATTTTCAAAGAAACCTAGGAGAATTAGGCATGTCTGTCCCATTGGACCCTGATCATTTCAAGTTCTCTTAAAAAAATACTTTAATTATATTATTCTATCAATAAATAGATGCTCACAGCTTTGTTAAATTCTCAGTCATTGCCAGAGCATTTCAGAGCTCTTTGCCACCAAAGCTAGTCTTCCTAAATGATTTAGCCTGCCTTACATCAAGGGTGAAACTCTAAGTCACCTGGGATTGCCATTTTATCACCTCATAGACATGTCAAGGTTATCTTTAGCACACAGGAGAACTTTGGCACACTTTGGCTGCGCTTGAAGCCAAGTGGATATCAGGTAGTTAATGTTCCTGTGGTTAACCCAAGCAAATAGTGTCTGAGTTAATGAGGGCTGGGGGGTTATGGTTTAGGGAGGGCTTTCAGCCAACCAGTTCAGGGTGGGCAGCTCAAGATCATACCTGTGTACAAAACATTGTAGACAAAGCCTGTGTGAGCAGAGAAGAGAAAATGCAGCCATTACCTTGCAGTATTTGGAGGGAAAAGCTTCAGCTCCTGATTTCTTTGCACTTACCATCTATATCCCATATGCAACTCCTCTTGAAAAACAAGGACTAACATAATTCTTCTGAGAATTATTCTCCTTATGTCAGTTTTCAGGGGTAATTTAATTGCTACAATTTTTGCAGACTCAGGTCATTAACGGAGAGTCACCCAGCAATTTATTTTTTTCCTTCTTTACCCATCAGGCTTTCAGGCTCAGCCAAAATGTTTTCAAAGTGGAGGTGATATTCAAAAGCCAGGAGATTCACTCGAGGTTTCCTGTAAAGCATCTGGATCTAGCTTTGGAATCTACTGGTTGAGCTAGCTTGGACTCCCAAGACAGGGTTTTAACGGGCTGCAACCATTAGTTTTCTGGCAGGAGATGTTAAAAAGTATGCTACCTTTGCCAGAGGGTGATTTACCATCTCCAGAAAAAGTGCCCAGAATACACTCTATTTGCAAACGGACTTGCCGAAGCCTGAAGACACTGGTTTTTATTACTGCACTGAACCACACAGCATTTATAAACTCTTGTGAGCTCAAGCAAAATCTGGCTGCTGTTTTATTAGGTGACACATTACCAGCATTGAGAAAGCTGCAAATACTGAGTGGGATAACTTTCAGTTATATAAAGACAAAACTATTAAGTTGGAGCACCCCTTTTTGAAGCTGAGTTTTTGAAGACGAGAGCCTTACCTCCCTTTTTCTGAAGATGCTGTTGAACATAGACTCCAATTTCACCAGGTGTACGCTGGCAAAATACAACATACTCTGTGTTCCTCACAGGTCCACTAATATCCAGTAAAGCCGGATGTTCTTGAACATCTTCAAGACTATCAATTTCTAGAAGCCTCATTACATGAGTGGTTTTTCTAAAAGCCCATGCTGGTAATTAGTGGGGGTTCTTACCGGAGGAGGAAATGGGAACTGGTTCCATCTGTAAAGCCAGCCAGAAGCCCCACTCGGATCAAGTCACTGCAGAGCTCTTATGACAATTAGCAAACTGATTCAGGAAAGATGACTGTAATACTGTGGCTAAACATGATTTTCTTCATAAAGACCCTGCCTGGTAATTACATTTCACTCCATTTGCCTATACTGTCTCAAGATTATGGTATTTGTCATGATTCCTAACAGGCTTATTGTATTGAAAAGGCCAGGGAGTTGCTTTGCTTCAACTATAAAAACTCTGGCTTCACGTTCAGCAAGTACTGAATGAGCTGGTATCCTGTAACAAGTTGAACATGGACCAGAAATGTGCCCTTGTGGCAAAGGCGGCCAAAGGGCTGCATTAGGATGAGTGTTGCCAGCAGGTCGAGGGAGGTGATCTTTCCCCTCTATTCAGGAATGGTTAGGCCACATCTCAAGTACTGGGCTCCCCAGAAATAAAAAGACATGGATTTACTGAAGCGAGTCCAGTGAAGGGCTATGAAGATGATTAAGGGTCTGGAGCAGCTGTCATATGAGGAGAGGCTGAGAGAGCTGAGGGCGTTTAGCCTGGAGAAGGGGAGGCTCAAGGCAGATCTTATCAATGTGCATAGATATCTGATGGGAAGGGGTGAAGAAGGTGGGGCCAGAGTCTTCTCAGTGGTGCCCAGTGACAGGATGAGAGGCAATGGGCACAAATGGAAACACAGGAAATTCCACTCGGACACAAGAAAACACTTGTTCACTGTGAGGGTGGTTACACATTGGAACAGGATTCCCGGAGGGGTTGTGGAGTCACCATCCTTGTAGATACTCAAAACCCAACTTGACATGGTCCTGGGCAACCTTCTCTAGGGGACCCTGCTTGAGCAGGGGGGTTGGACTAGATGAGCTCCAGAGATCTCTTCCAACCCCAAATATTCTGTGATTCTGAGTATATCCCAGCAGACAACTAGAATGGGTATCCAGCATAGACAGCTGATTCATCATCCCTTGGAACAATGCCAAGAACACAGTGTATTTGCAGATGAACAACTTGAAACCTGAAGACAAC
Organism: Casuarius casuarius; assembly: GCA_003342895.1. Taxonomy (NCBI): domain Eukaryota; kingdom Metazoa; phylum Chordata; class Aves; order Casuariiformes; family Casuariidae; genus Casuarius; species Casuarius casuarius. The sequence goes on along the minus strand of PTFA01000966.1, from coordinate 9,244 downwards.
AGTCTCTACCATTGCATTGATGCACAGTGTGCAAATGTGAACCCAAGTTAAGACTAAAACTCTTGACTTGCATCATAAAAAAGGAAACTGATGGGTTTAGGCACCTAAGGAGATGCAAACAAGAATTTGGCCAGATTTTCAAAGTTCTTTCACCTAAAAGAACTCTGACTTCTTAAAATAGGCATTATATTACGACTAAGCAGCTTTCAATGGAACAACAGGCAATAAAATAATTATTTTCTGTTTCTGAACTTCTTGCTCAAAATACTGACTTTCAAAGGTTCTAATTTGGATGAACAAGTGGGAGAAAGTGGAGCATATTAACTGCTTTTTTCAAGCATCACAGTACTCCTAGATATCTTTGTCTCCTTTGTGAGAACCTGTAAAAATAAGTCAGATGTGTTTGCAAGCTGTTGGTATTCTACAATGAAAATATCTTCAAAAGGGTAAGCAACAGGCCACCTGCTTTATAGTTGCAAACGTTAATGCCAGGTAAAGTCTGAAGTTGTTCTTAACAGGAGATAGATACCTTTGCTTCAAGAAACTTTCATAAAAATAGATGATTCAATAAGCAAATAAAGTTCTTTGGAAGCTTGCCGAACTCCTTCACGTACCTATGGTTTCTATAAGCAGCTGCTTTTTCTCCTGCATCCAGTTTTAACATTTTGGGGGCCAGATCCAGTTTAAGCTACCAAGAATTTCTATAAACTCTTTAGTCAGGGAGGGTATGGGTTTCTCACCATGAAATAAAAACTGTAATAAAAAGAGCCAGGCAAAAACTCCAGCAGAGAAGCACAGAACTGCAAAAGGAGATAACTCAAGCTTGGTAGAGAACTGAAACTCATTACAGCACTTTTTCTTTTCTTTTTTTTGGCTACCCTCATGACTGAAATAATTCCACAAATCTTCTATGTCTTTCCTCATTTCAAGAGCTTCATTGATGTTCAAGAGAACATTTTTTTTTTCTTTCCATTTTGCATTTTCATTTATCATTTTTCAATTCCTGGCATACAATCATCATTAATTAATTAGTAATTAGTAGTTAGCCATCTCCAGCCCACTCATACAGTCTTACTTTTAAGTCTTACGTCTACTATTCCCCAAAACTTTGTTTTGTGGAGACTAAGGTTCTGAGATTGAACTTCGCAACAGCATTTCAGGGAGACAGTTCCTCAGGTGATATGCCGAGAGCAGAAATGACTGCTGAGAAAACAAGCAACTAGACAAACGCCTGAGAACCTGAACCTGTGAAGCATATGAAAAATTGTGGTCGGTTTTCAACAATAAATAAGGCTGAAATAAGCAAAGAAATTGTGCATCTGAGCTGTTATAAGCAGGTAAAGAGTATTTCCCCAATGTTAAAGAATAGTGAATTAAAACTGTCTAGAGATAGCTGCTTAGCACAACTTATATAAAACTTGCTTAGCATGAGTGGCTAGATTTGCTGAAGCCTTAGGCCAAGCGTGGGAAAAGTAGCGAATCTTTACCTAGTTTAATAAAAAATAGTGCCTCAGAGCTCGTTCAGGCTGGGAAGATAAGGAAGCCACATGCAGACTGCACTCCTGTGTCACCCACTCCGAGAGGGAAGATGCCAAAACAATTGGGAAAATAAGACCTTGGGAAACAATCRCCAGACCCAACAAAAACAGAGGTACAACCGTCATCAGAGACCGCAAAAAACAAAAATAAGGAGAAAAACAGCTTACCTCAGAATGATGATGAGACCGAATGAGGAGCAAGAGACCCCGGACCAAAAAAATTACTATTGGTCTAACTACCGCATGAGGGGTGGGAAATGTAAGTCGAAAAGACTATAATTACCCTGGATTTGTTTATGTTAGGGTCCCTCTTTGGAGGCACCCAGCTCGAGCTGTAATTACGGCACGCGCGTGATTAAAATTATCTAATTTGTTTTGATTTGGCTCTGAACTTTACTTGAGGGAACCTAGGGTTGAGCCCTGTTATGGTGGCCGACAAGCCTACTTTCCATAACACCCAAGATCATTTGGATGTTCATTTGTATATAAAATCAGGAATATCTGCTCTAAACCCAACTACGTGTTTTTCTCTTCAGAGGTATTTGCATAGCCATTTAGCACTGTGGAAGTAGGAACTATCTTCAAAAGGAACTAAAGTTTCTCTAGCAGCAAGTGACTGATTCTTCATGCTCAGAAAAGGGCAGTTTATGGTTCTATTTCAAAAACGAAATTAGCTAAGATGTGAAGCTAAGACAGATGTGAACAAAATGAGCATGTGACTGTGTAGGAATTCACTCACTGGCCTTGTAATGATGGTAGTTTACCTTAGGCAAGTAGGCATATTTGACCTAAGTATACCTACCTATATATTTGGGCATACAGAAAGAGCTTTGAATAAAAATTTTCTAATTAATTCTTAATTTAAAATTCAGAGAAAAATCAGACTGATTATTCGTCCCTTAGTGTATATCCTCTCTTTTGTTAGATGAGACACCAAAAAGTAATTTCTCACTACTCTCTTCTAGAAATGTGCTTCTCTGGAAAAAGTTCCAAAATTCACAGTGGTACAAAACAAAACAATAAAAAAGCAATTTCAGACTTAAAGTTTAAAAGTCTTCAATACCAGAGTTAGTTAACCATCTATTTATGTGATTTATGAAATGAACTTTCCAGGAGCTTAACCCCTTTCCCAGCCTTCTGTCTTCACTATGAGTTTGGAAGAGGAGTTTAGCTTCTTGCCTGGCAAAATATTTCCCTAAAGAACTGACAATTCACATGCTCCCAGTCAGACAATATATGAAGTCCTGGAGCTCAAGCTAAGTTCCAGTGGGAAGTTCAGCACTGTCAAAGTCATCAAGTTGCCTCCAGAAGATGATGTGTTCTTCTCTGTTCTTCATAGCAGTGCATTTATTAACAGGATGCTGACAGTAAAGAAACAACCAGGTACATTTCTAAGACAGAAAGCTGAACTCAATTAGTCTTTAGATTCAACGCACCAGGCTATGCACCACATAGAACACATTGCCCGTGCTGCATCCTGAGCAGCATATACTTCACAGCAGCAGGATTAGGAGAAACTTCTAATTTAGACTCTAATTCCTTTTTGGACCTAGCTACTGCAAGCTATACATTTGCCATAAATGCATCAAATAGTACCTTAAGTTATCACAATTCTTGCACTTAACAGGACCGAGTCCATGCACTGGTTTTGCATAGTTGGAAGAAGGTTCTTAACTCCATTTCATTTATAACAAAGGTTTACTCAACTTTTCTTGTGTTTTATTGCTCTTTATATTAAATTGCTCTCTCCCCTTGGTGAGTTTTACCGCTTATAGATACTTAAAGAGAAATCATCTTATCCCATTGAGTCTTTCTGTTGCTGAGATAAATAACACAAGAAAAACCTACTTAAAGAATTCTATTCCCCCTCTTTAAATCTATGACACTTGAAATAAAACTTTGGAATAAGGATACCAAAAATTTACAGATTAATCCAGGTATTCTGTGGCTTTAATCTTCTCTCTCATGGAATCTCAATAGATACAACATGTAAACTTATCAGAAGTAGTTTAGGAAAAGATTTTACAGATTCTAGTTTGTGATCACCTCCCCTCTATGCTGTTGTCAGAGCACTGAGAAGCAGACATGAATTTCAAAACTCTCAGAAATTTAGTGCAATGTTTAAGATACATGTGTATAAGATATGTATGTATTTTTATATTATTTTTAAAAACTCACGATGTAAAATTTGATCTGGTCCTTTCAGATGTAACATTCCCACCTTGGACAGCTGCTGTGGATGAGATCAGTAGCCCTTCAGATTCCCTTCTCCAAGGTTACTAACCAAAATTTTATGCTACTTTGATTATTTGTGAACAAAAAATATCTTTCAGCTAGGTTGGAACTAGAGCACACAATCTTGACCAGGAGTAAGCAGGAGTATTTTAAAACTCCCAGTGATGCCAAGAAAGAGTCACTATTTTTGAAAGTAAAAGGATCTCCTGTTTAAACAGGATCTCCTTTTTCTCCTGAAATTGGTACAAAAAAATTCCTGATGTTTTTTCCTCCGATCCAAAGAAGAATACTCACTTTGCACTTGTAAATATTTGTACCTCCTGCTGTAAATCACCACACAGCCATATGAGTCAATTATGAATATCTTCTGCAGGTTAAAATCTATCCTGCGGAGCCATTTTCATTGAAGTGGTTTCCTCATTTCTCCTCCATTAGCATGACTATGAAATTCTATTGTCTTCATTTTTACTGTGAATGCTATACTTCATCCTTATTACTGTCTTTTCTTTGTCCTTATGTCGCCTTTGAGCTAGAGAAAAATATTAATTAAATTTTTTTTTCTATCCTATTTTCTTTGTTCCTCTTCATGTTATATTAAATTTAAGATCCTTTTTTTCCTGAAAATATCAACTTTCACCCAAAATGTATTTCCATTTTTCATCTAGACACAAGTCAGGTGAAAACAATGCATGCTATGCTCCATCTTTCTGGGTCCAAAAATCTTGCTTGCAAAGAGTAAGGTTTTTAATGGCATCCTGTTGACAAGTTGAATTTCTAAGATAAGTGGTACTTTATTATTTAGATTGGCACCTGGCATAGTTGACAGTGGTACTCATACAGGATAAGGGACAGGATATTTTTTACCAGATTATTGGAAAATTCTGGAAGTATTCAAACCTTGACTGGATAGGCCCTAAGCAGCCTGATCTGAGACGGCTATTCTTTGAGCAGGGGCTGGACAAGAGATCTCTAGAGGTCCCTTGCAACTTATATTATTCTATGATTTTTGGGGTACAGAAGTTCAATTCTTGTTGGCAAAAAAGAATTTTCACACTGATATTTCTCTTTCAGACTTGCAAGAGTCACTGAAGGAGGAACAATGAGCAGGAACATTGTCCCAAGTTTGACTTTTAGCAAATGGCCAAGTAAGGTGTTTTTAGGAAATGCAGAAAATTAGTCCTGATAGCCATCTTTATTTCCATTTTTAATGTGCATGTGTGTAAACAGTGCTTTTTTGCAACTGTGTAAAGAACTAAAGCATTACTATGACAACTCCAAATTTTATGTTGAAAGATATTTTTAGTTTAAGATTTTCATCTCCTTCCTGGCCAAAACCATCTCAGTAGAAAGATAGATAGATAGACAGACAGACAGATAGAACCCACCAAACTTTTATAGCTAACACAGAATACTTGACAGATTTATATCAGTTCCCCATAATTCTTCCAAATGCCTTTGAAAATGCTCTTACTGATATTCCTGTCTTTCCTTTTCATTTGGCAATAGGGTTTTGCATTGCAGTGACCATTGCAGTAAAAAAAAAAAGTTATTGAAAGAGTCTGATTTCTCTGGTATTGTTCCATTTCTCATGTACTGAGAAGAGCTCTGCAGTCTGTCACACAGTTCACCACCCCCACTAGTGCACTGCTATTCACCACTGCAAATGTGTTCATCTCTGATATCTTGGCTTGAAGTGGTGTTGGAAACATTTCTCATCAAGTTCAAACCCCCCAGTTTGAAATGCCTTTAAGCCTAATTCCATTACTGTTAGTTTAGCGCTAGGTTAGGGCAGCCCCATATTAACTTGGCTGTGTACACAGCATGCCCTGCAAGACTATCTGATTCAAGGTAGCCCATGTCTCAGCTATCGCTTGGAGCTCTGGTAAAAAAGAATATTTTTATGCATGCCTGAGAGCGCACTCTCCCAACTAGCTTAGGCAGGTGTCATCAAGGGGGATGGACTGGTCTCTAGAAATGCTTTCTCTTTCCCTGGCTCTCCACTAACCAGAGCTTGAACTGCCAACTCTAATACAGACCTAGTTTTTCCATGACTAAGTATAGGTAAGATGTATCCTATCCCCAGTGACATTTAGGAGGAGTTAGGAGGAAAATCTTTAAAGGGAGGTCCAAGGAAAGTCTTAACTCTGATGCCTAATTCAACAACAAGCCAGAGCTGACAGGCTTCTGAACTGTCTCCTAAGCACCTTGGAAGGGGAGAAAGTCATCAAATAGAGTACTTGGGTAGAAAATTCAGACACAAAGAAAACACTCCTTCCCTCTGTTCTCCAAGACTAATTAACCTGGAGAATTCTTTGTCAAGACATCCTGCAGACATCAAGAAATCTATCTGGCTCATGATCAACTTGCTGTCCACCAGGACCCCCAAGTCCTTCTCTGCAGAGCTGGTTTCCAGCAGTCTGTACTGCTGCATGGGGTTATTCCTGCACCTGAGCTAGCCCTAGAGAGTACCTCTCAAGTTAGCAGTGAGCAGAAGGGTCTTCTACTATGTGATGAAGGCTTAGCAAGTATATTGCAATCAAAACTTCAAAGTGGGAGTGGTTAATTCAGAGTCCTTCATTATACATGTAGCAGTAGGTTTGTTCTCCCCTACCTCAAGCCCATGTATCATATTTATCTGTGTTTACTCCAACAGCAGCAGAAGTTGTACTTTTGTAAAGAAGTGCAACACTGTGGGCTGGGGAGGCACTGTGCTGCATCATCCCTAGAGATTTGTGTAAAACCCTGGAATCCTGAAAGCAAAGCATTTTCCTCATTCAGCCACAAAACTCTTTTGTGCTTTATATCTGAGAGAAGACACGTGTCTTTAGTATTTGTTTTGTTATGTTTTGCCTCTTGTTCAAATACATACATATAAAAAAGAGAATGCAGAAGATTTTGAGAGATCTGACTTTAGTCTGCCTTTGGAAGAAGATACTCCTTTTGTATTATTACCCACCTTTTCTGGCATATTTTAACTTTAAGCTTTTTTTTCTAAAATGCAGCCTGGAATGAAGGTATAACACCCCCCCCCCCCCAAGTTTATACCTTAAGTTTTCTTAGGGAGGTTTTTGTGCACCTCTGTATTTATGTGAAGTGACTTGTCTGTAACAAAGGTTGCTGTTGATGTAGGTAAGGTATCATTTTTAAACTTTTCACAAATTAAATAGTCTAGAAGTGCTCTTTGCAAAATCCATACTTTTCAACACGCATAACCTCAATCAGAATTAAGACTAATGAAAACTTCCAGCATTTCCAGAAATTGCCTTTAAGTTGTGGATAGCTTTGAACTGGAGTGAACAGTTATTGAAAAAATGCATATTTTTTTCCTGTTAGTCTGATTTTTTCACCTGATTTTATAACATCAGAGAAAAAAAAAAAGACCCAACAACCCTCAGTTTCACCACAAACTTAAAGTACTTTGCTGAGGCTCACAGGTAGCTTGGATACACTTTCACCTTTATAGCTGGACAAATGTTTTCTCAATTTCTTCAAGTCACTATTCACTTGAAGAACAATCCCAGCCAGTTTTTTACCCACAGGCTAAAAGAGAAGGATTTTTGGAGGTTGACCAAAGTAACACTACCTTCTCTTTTAGTCTTAGTTGAGTAAAAATCTCTTTTCCTTGGGTGAAAAACAAGACACTGATATCTGCCTCTCAACCAACGAGGCATTCCTGAAGTCTCACTTCAGGAGCTTTAATTTGACCAGGAAAGAATTATCTTCATGCCTGAGGATGCTGGACAGGAAGACAAACTTTGAAATTTTTCATCCTTGATAGCACAGCAATCTGCTGTACAACTTGCCTGAGAAATTACTGTATTAGAGTCCTTAGGAAGGAAGAAGGAAGCCAAACAATTGCTTGCAAAAAAAGTAGTAGTTATGCTGCATGTATAAATTACAAGTGAAAGAAGCATTCAGGCCCTATTTTCAAGAAATATATTTTCTTTGGTGCCACATTTAATATTGAGATCAAAAATATTGAGCATCATGAATACGCAACTCCTTTTAGGGTCTGTTGAATTATGATCCAAATGCAGGAGCATACAAGTAATTTTTTGTTCTTGCATCCTTAACTCTAGAAACAGTGTGCAATTTAGAAGTCATGCTAGAGCATTAATTGCTGGGACAGACACATGTTCTTATGTGACTGTTTTTTTTTCCTTTTCAGCTAACCTAACACCTCTTGAGCCAGCTGCATTCATTTTGAAATCAGAAGACTCAGGTGGAATTGCTGCTTGTGTAGTGAAGGATTATTACCTCTCAGAACTGAAGATCTCCATGAACTCTGGAAACCCAGCTCTCTATGAGAAAGCAGAGTCTGAAGTCTCATCCAGTGGAAAATTCAGTGCTGTGCATGTCTTCAGCATTTCATCAACACTGATGTGTGTTGCTCAGTACAACACAACAAAAAGGAGAAAGAGAAAATCCTAGCTGCAACAAAACAGACAGGTGGGCCTTACGACCAAGCTTTGATTTTCACATCTGTGATGTTACGTTTGCAACTACGTGTCCTGATAACTCCAGCTTTTCATTCATGATGAGTTGCATTCAGATTGCAGTCCCATCTTCTCTCCTCTCAGCTGAACTGCCGTTTGGTGAAAGGAGGCAGAGAAATATTTAGTGCCCTTGATTTAGAAGGACAGATAAGAAGGCTAGATACTTAAGCTGCTGAATGTCAAATGGATTTATGTTCTTAACCTGTTTATGCATTTTGAACATCTCATGCAGTCCATAATTCTGTGAAGAACTGTCTTTGGGATCTAAAATCTCACTTGCTAAACTGGTTTTGAAAACAGGATATACATACTTCTGGACCACTTATACACAGATGAACACTAACATGCCTTCTGTCACACACATCTCAGTCATATGGTCCCAGAGGCTAATTTACAGATTATTTACTCTTTTTTTCCTTACAATTAGTGATTTCTACTCACCTCTTACATGTTCCCCCACAGACATAACTTCTGCACCTTCCACAAGAGGTGAAAAATTCAACAGAAGTGCAAACCCCAGCATCCAAGGTTACTATGAGAGAAGAGAGGAGACTGTAGTACCTCATTCATTCTGGTGCAGGTTGCCAAGAGAAGTTGTGGAGTCTCCATCCTTGGAGACAGTCCAAACCTCACTGGATACAGTCCTGGACAGCCTGCTCTACCTGGCCCTGCTTTGAACAGGGGGGTTGGACTAGGTGATCTCCAAAGGTTCCTTTGGAGGAATGGCTTTTCCCAGGGCATTCTTGGTATCAGTTTCCTCCACAGCTGTGGATCGTGATGCACCTGGTCATGATTCAGATCAGGTTGAGAGGCTTTAGGAGCTTTTCTACCCCTGTGCCTGACATCATCATCCTACCTGGGAGGCGGGGCCTTGGCAAGTGAGTTAGGAAATTATTCTGACCACTAAAGGGGGATGAAGTTTGTACATGTGGTGCGAGGCGTGGAGGGTGTCTGTGTGTGGGGGGGGGGGGGGCA
>PTFA01000965.1:0-11907 GCA_003342895.1 Casuarius casuarius | reverse complement strand
GTGTTGTGCTTCTGAGCTCCCTTCTGCCTCAGGACGTAACAGGCCAACAGTAGGACCATGGCTTTGGGGCAAACTGTGAGGTCACTTCTTCCTGAGTACCTTCGAGGCCAGCAGCAGGGACACAGCTGCTCTCTGTGCTTGTGAGGTCACATTTTCCTGAGTGTGTTACAGGCGAGCAGCTAGGCGATGGCTTCAAGGCTGATAGTGAGGCCACTTGTGCCTCGTTACCGGATAACCAAGCAGACGGCATATTGCTACTGTTTGTGCTTGTGAGGTAATTTGTGACTCAGACACTTTTAGGGCAGCTGCAGGCATATGGCTTTGAACCGGACTGTGAGGTAACCATTGCACCAATACGTGATAGGCTAAGTGTAGGTGCTAATTTTTTGGTGTAGTAACTGGTCCCTGAGGGGTGTTTGGCTGCCCTGTGAGCATGGTGAGGGGACAATGTGAATCTGTGATGTCATGATGTGACTCAGGGAGGCCGTTGAGTAGCTGGCTCAGCCTTGGGGAGGGCAGGGGGAGCTGCAGGGGGCAATAGCTGTGTGCCTGGGGTGTGGGTGGTGAGGTCATGGCTGTCTACAAGAGCTATGCCACAAGATCACCATTGTCAAATCAATTCTTGGTCAGTAGCTGCCAGGCCAGCAGGAGGCACATGGCTCAGCTACTAATGATGAGGTCACTTCTGCTGGAGTAGCTGACAGGCCAGGTGCAGGAACAAGGCTTGGCTGTTGATGGTGAGGTCACTTGTGACTGATGAACTGCTTGGATGGCAGCAGAGCTGTGGCTGGAAAGGTGACTGTGAGGTCACTTCTGCCTGAGCAGTTGATGGGGCAGCAGCAGGTACCTGGCTGGGATCTGTGCTTTTGAGATCACTCTGCCTGAGCAGCTGATAGGTCAGCATTTGTCTCATGGCTGGGGAAGTTATTGTGAGGTAGCTTCTGTTTCAGAGGCTTATAGGCCAGTGACAGACACATTGTTGTGAAGGTGACTGTGAGGTCATCTCTTTCTGAGCCCCTGATAGGCCAGCAGCAGGCTGTGAAGTGGAGACTGTACTGGTGAGGTCAGCTGTATCTTGGTACGTGATAGGCCAGCAGCAGCAGGCCCCTTGCTGGGAACTGACTTTGAGGTCTTTTCCTCCAGAGCAGCAGGTAGCCAGCAGCAGGCCCGCGGCAGGGACAGTGTTTGTGAGCTCAGCTCTGTCTCAGTGCCTGACAGACTGTGTGGAGGCACATTGCTGGGAAAGTCGCTGTGAGGTCACTTCTCTTGTCAAGGTTCACACTTGGCTAGTGGCTTGGGCATTTGCTTGTGAGGTCACTTGTGCCTGTGTGCCTGCTAGGCCAGCAGCAGGCAGATGGGTGTGGAAGCAGATTGTGAGGTCTCCTGGGTCAGAGTAAATGGTAGGGCAGCAGGATGTTCATGGCTGGGGAAGTTATTCTGAGGAAACGTCTGTCTCTAAAGCCCAGCACTTCTTGCTAAGTATAGGCTTACAGCCTGCTACTGGTCAACAACGGGTTCCAGATAAAATTTTTAGGTTACTAAATGAATGGTGTGAGCAGTGACGTTAGTAATCTCTGATCTCCAGTGTCTGCATGCTGTAGAAATTCTGCCCCATCCCACCATTGGGAGCTTGTGATATTTTTCTCTAAGATCTCAATGATCTCTCTGTTCTTTGCTTCCTTGTTGTGGGAAGTGAGCAGGCGCAGGGCTGTGCCTGGCTGTTGAGAGGAAGGGCCTGTTGCAAGGCCTTGGAGGACTGGAAGGGGATGGAAGGGCTGGAGAGTTGGTCTGTGTGTTTTGTGGCCCTTGGGGGTGCCCTGACTGCTGCTGTGTGTGGTGCTGTGCCCTGCGTGTCCCTGCCACATGGTGGGTGTTGGCTGACAGCCCTCAGTGAGGCGATGGGCAGTGGGTGTGGTGTGTCTCAATGGTGCCTCCATGGGCAGTTGTGCTTGCTCTGCCCAAGGTATCCCCAGCTAAGGATTAGGCCATGGCATGGTCATTCCTCCGCTGAAAACCTCTACCCCCAACCTGGGGACCCTCCCCAGGTGCTTTCCTCATAGAGCTGTAGTACACTGCTCACACTTCTGCTCCTAAAGGATAGGAGAAAATCAATGTTGCCTAGTGTCTGCAAATTATACTTTGTGAAATGCTTTTTAGAAGAGCCATTAGTTATTCCCTTGGGTTTTTCACATTGAGTACGTTAGGGACTGGGATTTTTCTCATGCTGTGAGTTGCTTTGGAGCATCAAACAGGATGAAAAGGCCAGTGTTCTTTTAGCTTTGCACACTGCAGGTCTATCAAATTTCATTTCCATATACTTTGCATTTTTCTTAAAAAAGATTTCTTAGGACTGCTCAAGACGCACCTTTCTAAAAACCTCTCTTCCTTGGGACATGTTTTATTTTATGTTATTTTATGTTATYTTATTCTTTCCTTTCCTGTTATTCCATTTTATTATGTCCTTACCTCTCCTATCCTAGCCTATCCTAGGCCATCCCACCCTGCTCTAGCCTAAGCCTAAGCCTAAGCCCAAACCTAGCCTAAGCCTAGCCTAATCCATTCCTTTCCGTTCCGTTTCATTCTGTTCTCTTCAGTTCCGTTCCAATTAATTCCACTCCATTCTGTTACATTGCATTGCATTGTGTTCCGTTGCGTTCCATTCCGTTCCATTCCGTTGCGTTCCATTCTGCTCCTTTCCTTTCCATTGCATTGCATTCCATTCTATTTCATTCCAGTCCATTCCATCGGTTCTGTTGTATTCCATTCTGTTCCGTTCTATTCTGTTCCATGTCATTCCATTCCATTCCATTCTCTTCCGTTCCATGCCATTCCATTCCATTCCATTCTGTTCCTTTCCATTCTCTTGTGTTGCATTCCGTTCCCTCATATTGCATTCCATTCCATCCGAATTCATTCTAGTCTAGTGTAGTCGAGTCTGTTCAGCTCCTTTTCTCCCCTCCGCCTCCCTTTTGCCTTTGCCTTTGCCTTCTCCCTCCAACTTCATCTTCCTTCCCCTTTCCTTTCCTTTCTGTTCCTTTCCATTCCATTCCATTCCATTTACCCCTCCTCTCCACTCCTCTCTGTTCCTCTCCACTCCTTTCTTTCCTTTTAATTCCATTACATTGCATTCCATTCATTTCAGTCCATTCAATTCCATCAATTCTATTCTATTCCCTTCTGTTCCCTTCCATTCCCTTCCATTCCATTTGATTAATTTCCATCCTGTTCCCCTCCATTCCATTCCATTCTGTTCTGTTCCGTTCCATTCCATTTTATTCTATCCCATTGAGTTTTGTTGGATTCAATTCCTTTCTATTCCCCTCCATTCTGTTCCGTTCCATTGCGTTCCATTGCATTGCATTGCATTCCATTCGTTGTATTCCATTCCATCCATTCTATTTGATTTCATTCTGTTCTGTTCCATTCCATTCCATTTTATTCTGTTCTTTTCCATTTTATTTCATTCTATTATGTCCTCCTCTGTCCTATCCTATCCCACTCCATCCCACCCCATCCTATCCTAATATATCCTATGCTATCCCGTCCTGTCCTGTCCTATCCATTTCATTCCTATTCTGTTCCATTCCTATTCCGTTCCATTCCATTCCAGTTCATTCAATTCAGTTTGATTCAGTTCTGTTCTGTTCCGTTATATAACATTACTTTCCATTGCATTCCATTCATGACAGTCCATTCAATTCCATCAATTTTATTCTATTCTGTTCCACTCAATTCCATTCCCTTCCCTTTTGTTCCCTTCTATTCCTTTCCCTTCCCTTCTGTTCCCTTCCGTTCTATTCCCTTCCCTTCCATTCCCTTCTGTTTGATTGAATTCCATCCTATTCCCTTCTGTTCCATTCTGTTTGATTCCATTACGTCCCATTCCCCTCCCTCCCATTCCAGTCCATTCTATTCTATTCTGTTCCCTTCTGTTCTCCCCCATCCTATTCTATTCTATTCCATTCCATTCTATTCTATTCCATTCTGGTCTGGTCTGGTCTAGTCTAGTCTGCTCCCTTCTGCTCCGCTCCCTTCTGCTCTGCTCCCTTCCCTTCTATTCTGTTCCCTTCCGTTCTGTTCTATTCTATGCTTTTCTGCTCTGTTCTGTTCCATTCCATTCCATTCCGTTCTGTTCTATTCTGTTCAGTTTTTCTCTGTTCCATTCCGTTCCATTCTGTTTCTTTCTGTTCTATTTCATTCTCTTCCCTTCTGTTCCCTTCCATTCTATTCTGTTCCCTTCCTTTCAATTCCCTTCCTTTCCTTTCTGTTCTATTCCATTCCATTCTTTTCTGTTCCATTCTATTCTGTTCTGTTCCATTCCGTTCTATTCCGTTCCATTTTATTGTGTTCTGTTCCATTTCATGTCATTACATTCTCTTCCATTCTGTTCTTTTCTGTTTTCTATTCTGTTCCTTTCCATTCTTTTCTTTTCCATTCCATTCTGTTTCATTCCAGTCCCTTCCGTTCCCTTGTATTCTGTTCCTTTCCCTCTCTTTCCCTTTCCCCTCCCTCCTGTCCCAGCACAGGGAAGGGTTAGGATTAGCGTTAGGGTTAGAGAAACATGGTTGGCACACACGCATCAACTGTAGTCACCCCAGCTGGGAGGCTCTGATCCATGAAACATGACACCCAATCTGTCCTAAAGACACCATAAGGACCGGAATTCCAGGATTCCCCTTTGAAGTGTAGCTCCAGAAAATGGAGCCTCCATTCATGGCAGCTCCAAACTCCTGCACCATGTCCACGGCCAGCTGGAAGTGGCTCTCAGCAGAGTAGTAATCATTCCCTGCAAGATATGAGAAACAGTGAGTCACCTTCTGGCCCAGGCATGCAGTCACGACATGCTCTAAGGAGAAGTCATGATATTTCCTGAGGGAAACCTCTGCAAAGAAGAAATCAGAAGGGTCTGGAGTGGGGGGAGGAGAACCCTGCTTTCCCGGGAACATACAGGGCACACTGGGGAAAGCAGCAGGAGAAGACGGAACCTCACCTCTGTCTGACGCAGCTCCAAATAGTCCCTTCCCTTCAGGTGTTTCTGCAGCTGCCCCAGGACACAGGTAAGATCCTGACAAGCTGCCAGTGTTGTCTCCAGAGCCTTGTCCAGGAAACCCTGAAAGAGAAGAGGCCAAGCCCAAGATGTTGTTAACACCCCAACCTGTCAGTAGAGAGCCAGGCTGTGACCAACGAGTCCACACTGGGGTCCAGTTGCAGCCAGCCACAGCACCGGGCTGTAAAAGCAGCCCATTATTTAGCCCAGCCCAGCCTTGAGTTCAGTGCAGAGAGGAAAGGCTCTCCTGGGAGAGAAGGGGAATTGGTTGAAGGAGACCATGTGTAGAGTAACGGAATGGAACGGAATGGAACGGAATGGAATAGAATTGGTGGAATGGCATGGAATGGCATGGCATGGCATGGAATGGAATGGACCGGAACAGAATGGAATAGAATGCAATGGAATGTAACAAAATGGATGGAATGGAACGGAAAGGAATGGAACGGAAAGGAACGGAACGGAAAGGAACGGAACAGAACAGCATAGAATAAAATAGAGTGAATTTGAATGGAATGGAACAGAATGGAATGGAATGGAAAGACAGAATGGACTGGACTGGACAGGAAGGAATGGTATAGAATGGAATGAAATACAATCAACAAGGCCCAAGAACAAGGGGAGCAGCTCCCCAATAAGGGGGAGACCCCACAGTAACGCCGGTCACTCTCTGTCTCCCCTGCTCTTATGCCCAGTGGATCCCCCTCCCTGTCTGCCTGCAGTCCCTCCATGCCCACAACATTGCCCAGCACAGCACGAGAGCCCTGGCCCTGCAGCCCCTCAGGCAGCTCCTGCTGCCCCAGGGACAGAGCTGCCTGTCCCGAGCTGGTGACCAGAGAAACCTGTTTCTCCTTCTCGTTTCCTCTCTCTGAATGCTGCCCTGCTTTCTCTGGGACATCCCTGCTCCCCAGAGAGCCTTTCCCCACGTCAGTGTGTCCGTGCTGGCCTGGCCGTTCCTGCACCCCTGCCTGTGCTCCCTGCAGGGCCCCCGGCTGGTGGTGCTGCTCTGCAGAGTGAGCAGCTGTGAGACTATGGGGTTATTCCACACTGGCCATGCTGGTCGGGGTGGGAAGCAGACCCAGCTGGGTAGGGCCCAGCGATGTTGCTGGCACAGCTCTGTGCTCATGGATGGTGCTCAGTGACCCCAGGGTGTTTGCAGTGGCAGGAGATGTGTTTGGGTGGGCACTAGCTCCAGCCTGTGGTGTTTCACTGAGGGTGCAGGAATCACTCTCCAGTGCCCCTTCCCTGGGACTCCTGGGTCCCCACTGCTTCTCCAGGGATTGCAGAGCCCTCATTTCCCCATGCATACCTGGATTTAGTGCTCTACTTTCCGGTTTCTCTACCATGGACCATCCCTCATTTTGTGAGGCTCCACTCCCTGCCCACCCCAGGCACACGCTGTCCCTGGAGATGCCCTGAGCTCTCCTGGGGCCTCAGATTCCCCTCCAGAAGGATGGGCATCTGTCATCATTGTCGCCTGTGGGACAGTTCTGGGCAGGCAATTCAGACACCATTTCCCATCTCCACTGGTCACTGACGGGTGATATTCACACATTAGAGCACAGTGTGGAAATGAGAAGAAACCTTGAAAAGAGAAAGTCCTGCTGCTGTTTCTGGACATGTCTCCAAGAAAGCTGAGGCCCCCCTGGAAGGCTGCAGCCAGGAAATGCCTGCTGCAGCAGTGGGGGGGATGGTCCTGAGGAGCAGAGGGTCTGTCCCTACAAGCTGCATCTAGACTCTCCTCCCCTCCCCTCCCACTCCGCTGTGAACATTGGAGCACTGGAGAGGGAAGGGACCAGCCCACGGTGACAGCCGTCTGGCAGGAGGAGAGGGGTATGAGATCACACCCTGACGGTGCTCAGGGGAGCTGAGCTCTCCTAATGGACATGGGACCCATGGTCTATACCTCTCCGAGCCTGACTGTCTCCTTGGGGTCCCTGGGTGTCAGGGCCAAAAGAGACACTGCAAAGGGAAACTCTCCCCATTGCCCTGAGGGCATCCGAGGGATCTCAGACTAGTGGGCTCTGAGGTTCCTCCATCTCTGCTGATGAAGGGGGAAGCCTGGCTTCCTGCTTCAACACAGTCTCTGGGTGAGATTCAAATGAGAGATTCCTGAGGATAAGTGGTATGAACCAGAACTTTTTTTCATTTTGCAAGAACGTACCAGAGAAAACTAACAAAAGGAAAGAAAGAAAGAAATGAAAAATACAGAGCCTTGGTGCCAAAATCGCTGTGAACGATGAATGGACACACATGGGATAGTTATTGGCACTGACATCGTACCCATTGAACCAGTTTCTTCAACGCATCCTTGATATCCCTGTTCCTCAGGCTGTAGATGAGCGGGTTCACAGCTGGAGGCACCACCGAGTACAGAACAGCCACCACCAGATCCAGAGCTGGGGAGGAGAGGGAGGGGGGCTTCAGGTAGGCAAAAAATGAGGTGCTGACGAACAGGGAGACCATGGCCAGGTGTGGGAGGCACATGGAAAAGGCTTTGTGCCGGCCCTGCTCAGAGGGGATCCTCAGCACAGCAGTGAAGATCTGCACGTAGGACAGCACAATGAAAATGAAACACCCAAAGAATAAACAGCCACTAACCACAGTAACCGCAGCTTCCCTGAGGTAGGAGTCTGAGCAGGAGAGCTTGAGGATCTGGGGAATCTCGCAGAAGAACTGGTCCACGATGTTACCTTGGCAGAGTGGTATTGAAAATGTGTTCCCAGTGTGCAGGAGAGCATTGAGAAAACCACTGGCCCAGGCAGCTGCTGCCATTTTGACACAGGCTCTGCTGCCCATGAGTGTCCCATAGTGCAGGGGTCTGCAGATGGCAACAAAGCGGTCATAGGCCATGACAGTGAGAAGATAATACTCAGCTGAAAGGAAAATGGCAAAACCTAAGACCTGAGCAGCACATCCTGAGTAGGAGATGGCCCTCGTGTTCCAGAGGGAATTGGCCATGGCTTTGGGGACAGTGGTGGAGATGGAGCCAAGGTCCAGGAGGGAGAGGTTGAGAAGGAAAAAGTACATGGGGGTGTGGAGGCGGTGGTCGCAGGCTACAGCTGTGATGATGAGGCCATTGCCCAGGACGGCAGCCAGGTGGATGCCCAGGAAGAGCGAGAAGTGCAAGAGCTGCAGCTCCCATGTGTCTGCAAATGCCAAGAGGAGGAACTCACTGAGGGAGCTGCTGTTTGACATTTTGCTCCCTCCAGGCACATGGGACTGTTAAAGGAGGAAAAGACAGTGACAAGTCAGGAGAGACTTCTCTGTTCAGATCTGTTTCCTCTGTCTCACAGACATCCCCAACACATGCACAGACACACACCCACATACACACAAACATTGCTTTCCTCCTCGGCAGAACCTTGATTCACCTCCCTGTCTGGAGCTCTAGTTTGGGCTGGCTGCGTGTGCCATGAGGAGCAGGGACCTCTTCCCATGGGCTCCAGAGGGGTCAGTCCTGATATAATGTAGAAAGTCTAACATCTTCAATTCTAATTCCGAGGCATTTTGACCACAAAAGCAACAGCTTCACTTTCATGGGGAGGGCTAGTTTTTCCTTTGTCTGCTCCGCAGGGTAGGAATATGCAACCTCTCCACTGCTCTCAGTGTGAAGACTAGTGAGGCCTGAGAGGCAAAAGCTCTCCCTGTGCCCTAGGACAGAGCCAGCCCACTGGTCTCCACATCAGTCCCATTCCCAGATGCCTTGGGCATGCACCTSTCTCAGCTAGARGACAATCTCAACCACAAGTTACCCTTAAAGGAAACTGGCCTGTGCTGACAGTGGTGTCCACTTGCAAAGCACAGATCTCCAAAGTCACCTCCCTTTCTCAGCTCAGATGTTCCGAGAGTGATGGAGAGGGTGTGACACAGCACATGGCTCCAATGATCAGAATAAGAACTCTGATGTGGCTCTGAGACTGAGGGAGCTCTCAGGACTCATTTTGTAGCCAAAAACACAGTGCTTGTTTCAGCTGCTCACATACAGCCACCCGCAGCAGCATTGCCATTTCCTTAGCACCTCTGTGGCTTCTGCATGGGACATTCAGCTATCACACATGTCCTACAGAAGAGCTGTGCCCTTCTGGAGGGCAGCACACAGCCTGGCAGCACACCCCATGGAGCATCAAGTGTCTTAAAGGTGGGGTCTCCTGAAGGACAGTCATCTCATTCCCCATTCCTCTGCTGGGTGAGAAAGAAAGGATGAAGGGGGCTTGCTCAGGGGAAAGCATCTGCTCTGCAGGGGCTGGCAGAGAACTTCCTGCACCCCAGCCTCACATGAGGTGTCTGGTAGCAGTTTCCTCTCACTCTCTGACCATCTCTMTGCTACTAGGAGATGTCCTTGCTGGSAGCTGYTCCTTYGTCCCRACRCAGACCCCATCCCACCCACYGTGAWCTCAGCTCTGCCCTRCAGAAACCTCCAAGCAGCAGGAGACTGCCCAGGGGCATATCTCTGTTTGCAGGTGTTAAAGAGCAGACCTGAAAATCTGCAGTGAGACTAGCAAGGTGATGTTGGTGCTGTCTGTAGGCTGAGGAGTGGTGAAGGCACTTGCAAATCTATCCCTCCTTCAGTGTGGTGGTGAAGATTCTTAGCCCCTTGTTTCAACCTGACTGCTGCATTTCCATTCCCACCATGCAGAGCCAAGTCCTATGGAAAACTCCACTCTCAAAATGTCCTCACGTGAGCTAGAGCTGTGAGCAGCCCTGACCCACGCAGCAGCCTCTCAGCAGGAGAAGGAACCTGCCCTGCCGGGGGTCACTCCTCCCACTCACATCTTTTCCCCGCAGTGCTGTGGGCAGCTCCCCGGGCAGGCTGAGTGCTGACCCTCGCAGGCGGCAGAGTCACTGCCCTGGGCACA
Organism: Casuarius casuarius; assembly: GCA_003342895.1. Classification (NCBI taxonomy): domain Eukaryota; kingdom Metazoa; phylum Chordata; class Aves; order Casuariiformes; family Casuariidae; genus Casuarius; species Casuarius casuarius. Next base: position 2,001 of record PTFA01000965.1, on the reverse strand, counting down.
CAGCACCCTGGGGCGCAGGGACACTGCTCTGAATTACAGCCCTGCACAGACCTAGGTGCATTCCCTGGCTTCACATCCCTGCAGCCATCCCTGGGAGAAGGGAACCAGATGCCCTGTCCCTGTGATGGTGTGGCAGGAAATCCCTGCTCTGAGCCATCTCCTCCTCTTCTGCAAAGGAGAAGCTGGCAGAGTGATCCTTTAAAACCCTATCAGTCACGGGAAGGGCTGCATTCAGAAGACCTTTCCAGGAAGCTCAGTAGTCTTGCTCTACAGCCAGAGACTTACTGTGCAAAGATCTGCGAAGATTCCTCCCACAGTGAGCTCTCCTCTGTCCTCCTGCTCCACACTGCCTTGCACTTCTCTCTGCCTTCTCTCATCTCATGTCAGCAGCAGCAGGCAGTGCCCACAGCCCTGCTGCTCTTTGCAGAGGAGCTGCTCCTGCACACAGCTGTGTCTGGGCAGTGCTGCCAGGTTGTCATGAGCTCTCTGCATCCCAGGAGCCTGGCCAAGATTAGGAGCAGAGGCCCAGCTAATGACATGAATTTCTCTGTCCCTTGTGCTCCCTCCTCCTGGGAAATGTTCACTGCAATAAACTAAAATAATCACCTATTCTCCTTTTCTGAAGAGTGGCGAGAGACTGATTCCAACATTGCAATTTCTTTCATCAGAGGATGGCTATCTATGAAAGGTGGAAATGTCCCACTCTGGAAGGCCCTATTCCCATCTCATAACTAGGCAGGACACCTAGATGGGGACAAGGAGGGAGCTCATGCACACATGGTTCAGGTTTTCATTCAGATGAATCAATCTGGGCATTCATGCTTGTTTAATAGCCCCCGGGCTATAGTGGGATTCAGATCCCTCCCACGAAATCCATAAACACACAGAAGCTGAGATTCCTTTTCCCAAGCTGAAGTGTGCACAACAGAGGTGTCTGCACGTGAGCTCCTGGTCTACACTCCCATTACAATCACTGGAGATGGAAGGTGGGAGTCAGTTAGCTGGTGACACCTGGTGACATTTGAAAAGACAGAGGTGGTCCAAGGCATGTGCAGTGTCTGTTTGCTCTAATAGAACAACTGGGAGACCCGCATCCTTCTGGAGCATTGGGGAGGGGTGGGGGGGGGGCAGATGGAGAATTTCCTTGGCCATCTGAAGTGACCCCAGATGCCTACTACAACTAGAGCCCCACTCACTATGAAGCTGAGACACAAGCAGATTCCAATGTTACAAGCAGGTAACGTAATTCAGTGCAGACGCTTGATTTAACGACATTAATACAGGCCTGCAGGGCCATGTCAGATGCTGGAAGAGTTCAGCACAACCACGTCTCTAGCACATACAGCATGGCACATTCAGGAAAACCATGCCCCTTTGGAGTTGCTGCTGGGCAAGTGCCCCAGGGCATCTTGAGTTTCTTATCTGTCCCCAAACAAATGAATCTCCAACACTGTCTTCGGGCGCAGTCTCTACTGTCTGCATCCAAGTGTATTTCGTAAATGGGAGAGGCACATCACACCAAGCTCTCCACTCTAGCCTCTGCACTCTCAAACCCTTCTAGCTCTCCTCCCCTGAACCTCTTCTCACCCCACCAGATGATATGAGCAGGGACTGGGCTAATGATGGCGTCAGGGTCACTGCATCATAGGATGTCCAGGCCCAGAGACTTCTTTAGTGACACCTTGTCCTTCCTGCAGATTAGTTCAAGAAGTCTGTCACAGGTGCAACGGTGCCATAAGGTCATGTTGGGCAGCCAACCCCTCTCCTGGCATTCCTGCACAGCCCAGCTCTGTTTCCCCCTGGCCTTGGGCACTGCAGGGTCTGCTCTCTTAGTGGGAACCTCCTTTCACCATTACATTGCCACCTGCTATCCATTCCAGCATGTCACCACTTCCAATCAAAGCCTTTCCATACATGAGGTCCTCGGTAACATGTTTTCCTGTGACAAATCTTTGGTCGGTGTTAAAGAATAGTGAATTGAAACTGTCTAGAAATGGCTGC
>PTFA01000964.1:6215-24117 GCA_003342895.1 Casuarius casuarius | reverse complement strand
TCTGTCCATCGAGGTGTCCATCAGGCCGTCCATCCCTCCGCCAGGCCACCGCGCTCCAACCCCCGCCAGCTCCACCATGTACACGCCGCTGCCCAAAAGGTACCACGCGCCCCACCACCACCACCGCCGCGTCCCCCCCTGTCACCCCCCCGGCTCACGGCCACCCCGGGCGCCCGCAGCGGCTCGCCCTTCGGCCCCGCCGCCACCCAGCCCGGCCTGCACGTGTGGCGGGTGGAGAAGCTGCGGCCCGTGGCCGTGCCCGAGGCCGCCGTCGGCGTCTTCTGCTCGGGGGACTCCTACCTGGTGCTGCACAACGGCCCCGACGAGCGAGCCCACCTGCACCTCTGGCTCGGTGAGCCGGGCTCTCGGGGCGGGGGCGGGCGCGGGGGGCGGCGCGGGGCGCTCGGGGCACCTCGCCGCCTCCCTCGCACCCAGGGCGGGACTCGTCGCGGGACGAGCAGGGAGCCTGCGCCCTGCTCTCCACCCAGCTCAACGCGCTGCTGGGCGAGCGGCCGGTGCAGTACCGCGAGGTGCAGGGCAACGAGTCCGACGTCTTCATGGAGTACTTCCCCCGCGGCGTCAAGTACCAGGTACGGGGCCCCGGACACCCCGCTGGCTCCCCACTGGGTGCTCGGCATCCTCCATGGGTGCTCGGCATCCTCAATGGGTGCTCGGCATCTTCAACGGGTGCTTGGCATCCTCCATGGGTGCTCAGCATCCTCAATGGGTGCTCGGCATCTTCCATGAGTGCTTGGCATCCTCCATGGGTGCTTGGCATCTTCCATGGGTGCTTGGCATCCTCAATGGGTGCTCGGCATCTTCCATGGGTGCTCGGCATCTTCCATGGGTGCTCTGCATCCTCAATGGGTGCTCGGCATCTTCAACGGGTGCTTAGCATCCCTGGTGGGCGACTTTCATCCCTGGTGGGTGCTCGGCATCCTCCATGGGTGCTCAGCATCCTCGGTGGGTGCCTATCACCCTTGCTGGGTGCTCAGCGTGCCCACCAAGGTGCTCAACATCTCCACCAGTTCCTCAGCTTCCCCATCACGGGTTGGGCATCTTTGATGGGTGCTCAGCATCCCTGCTGGGTGCTCAGCATCATCGATGGGTGCTCAGCATCCCCTCTGGTGCTTGGCATCCCCACCAGGTATTCAGCACCCTTGCTGGGTGCTCGGCATCCCTAGTAAGTGGTCAGCAGCTCCTCTGGGTGCTCAGCAGCCCTGCTGGGTGCTCAGCATCCTCGATGGGTGCTCAGTATCCCCACCGGGTGCTGGGCATCATCGATGGGTGCTCAGCATCCCTGCTGGGTGCTCAGCATGTCTGTTGGGGACTCAGCATCCCCACTGGGTGCTCAGCATCCTCGTTGGGTGCTCAGCATCCCCACCAGGTGCTGGGCATCATCGATGGGTGCTCAGCATCCCGGATGGGTGCTGGGCATCATTGATGGGTGCTCAGCACCCCCATCAGGTGCTGGGCCTCACTGATGGGTGCTCGGCATCCTGGATGGGTGCTCGGCATCCCGGATGGGTGCTCGGCATCCCCGGCGGGGTGCTCAGCACCCACCCCCGTGCCCCCAGGAGGGCGGCGTGGACTCGGCGTTCAGGAACGTGCACCCGGCCACCGCCTCGGTCCCCGCGCGCCGGCTCTACCAGGTGAAGGGCAGGAAGAACATCCGGGCCAGCGAGCGGGACCTCAGCTGGGCCAGCTTCAACACGGGCGACTGCTTCATCCTCGACCTGGGCGAGGTGGGTCCGGGGCCACCGACGCGGTGGGGCACCGGGCCGGGCCGGCTCGGTGACGCCGGTCTCTCTCCGCGTCCCCCAGAGCATCTACGTGTGGTGCGGGGCCAAGTCCAACGTGCTGGAGCGCAGCAAGGCGCAGGACCTGGCCGCCGCCATCCGGGACGGCGAGCGGCGCGGCAAGGCCCGCCTGGAGGTCGTGGCTGACGGCGAGGAGCCCCCCGAGATGCTCCAGGTGCGTTGGGCACAGTGGCGGCGCGGTGGACCCAGGTGTCCCCACGCGCTGGCCTCGGTGGCTTTAGGATGTCCCCGTTCTTCTCCCCCTGCAGGTGCTGGGTCCCAAACCCGCCTTGAAGGAGGGCAGCCCCGAGGAGGACATCACGGCCGACCAGAGGAACGCGGGGGCGGCTGTCCTCTACAAGGCGAGGACACGGTGGCCCTGGGGAGGACACAGGGCTGGGCATGGCCAGGGGACGCTCTGGTGGCCCTGGGGGGAGATATGAGGTTGGGCATGGCCAGAAGATGCTGTGGTGGCCCAGGGGAAGACATGGGGCTGGGCACGGCTGGGGGATGCCGTGGTGGCCTTGAGGTGGGACACAGGGCTGGGCACGGCCATGGGACACTACCGTGGTGCCCAGAGGGGCCACCAAGCTGGGGGACATCCCGGTGGCCCCACGGTGACACCAGGGCCGCGGGCAGGTGTCGGACGCCACGGGGCGCATGGACCTGACCCAGGTGGCAACCAGCAGCCCCTTCAGCCAGACCCTGCTCTGCACCGACGACTGCTTCGTGCTGGACAACGGCGCCTGCGGCAAGATCTACGTGTGGAAAGGTGCCCGTTGGGGGGGGACGGGGGACAGGGGCCACCCCAGGCGGCTCACGGGTGCCCCGGGACCAGCTCCGACGTCTCCATCCACAGGGCGCAAGGCCAACGAGCAGGAGCGCCAGGCGGCTCTCAAGGTGGCCGAGGAGTTCATCGCCCGCATGGGGTACTCGCCCCGGACCCAGGTGGGTGCAGAGCCGGGGCGAGGGTCCCCCCCCGCCGGGGCCCGGCGCGGCGGTGTCACCCGTTCCCGTCCCGCAGGTGGAGATCCTGCCCCAGGGCCGCGAGAGCCCCCTCTTCAAGCAGTTCTTCAGCGGCTGGAAGTGAGGGACCGGCCACCGCACGGGGCCACCGCAGGGCTTGGGACGGCGCCAGGATGGTGACGGAGCTTCATGCCATGCCGGCATCTTCTGCATGCCCACGCTGTCTTCATGCCCAAGCCATCTCCATGCCATCTCCATGCCCATGCCATCTCCATGCCGTCTCCATGCCTTCTCCATGCCCATGCCATCTCCATGCCCGTGCTGTCTCCATGCCTATGCCATCTCCATGCCCATGCTGTCTCCATGTCCATGCCGTCTCCGTGCCCATGCCATCTCCGTGCCCATGCTGTCTCCATGTCCATGCCGTCTCCATGCCCATGCCGTCTCCATGTCCATACCGTCTCCATGTCCATGCCGTCTCCATGCCCATGCCGTCTCCGTGTCCATGCCACCTCCATGTCCATGCCATCTCCATGCCCATGCTGTCTCCATGCCCGTGCTGTCTCCATGCCCATGCCATCTCCATGCCCATGCCATGTCCATGCCCGTGCTGTCTCCATGTCCATGCCATCTCCATGCCCATGCCATGTCCATGCCCATGCTGTCTCCATGCCCGTGCCATCTCCATGCCATCTCCATGTCCATGCCATCTCCGTGCCCATGCCATGCTCACGCTGCCTCTATGCCCATGCTGACACCATGCCCATGCCATCTCCATTCCCACCATCCCCATGCCATCTCCATCCCCATGCCACCTCCATGCCCATGCCACCTCCATCCCCATGCCACCTCCATGCCTTCCCCTTGCCCATGCTGTGCCCACGCCATGCCCACACCATCCCCATGCTTTGCTCACGCTGTCCCCATGCCTTCACGATGTCCCCATGTCCATGCCACCCGTGCCCACGCTGTGCCCACACCATGCCCGCGCCATTGCCCTCATCCTGCACCCAGGCCCTGGTCAATAAAGGAGCGGTTCTGAGTCCTGCGTCTCGCTGGGTTGGGGGGGGACACGTGAGCTGGGCTGGGGACAGGAGGGGACACGGCAGCGCTGGGGGCACCAAGGGGTCCCGGGGGCCCCGAATGTGCCCAGGACCTTGGCGGATCCCGAAGGGGGAGCGTGGACGGAGCCGGAGGGTCCGGGCTGCTTTTTCCGCACGTAAAAGCAAATCACGGCTCCCTCCCCAAAATCCCTTCGCCTCCGTCACGGCAGCGCCAGCTCAGCGGCCGGACGCGCGCTGCACGAGGCCGCAGCCGCAGCTTTTTTGGTAAAAACAGGAAGAAAAGGAAAAAAAAAAAAACCCCATATCTATATATCTATATATAGCAAAACCAATAAAAGAGAAGAACCAAGACACCARATTTCGGGACGTGCCGAGCCGGGGCGGGGAGGCAGCTTGCACGCCGCGGACCCGAGGGCGCCGGCACGGCCGAATCCTGCTGCGGCCATATGGAAAAGCCCTTTTCTTGGTGCCGGTCGACGCTCCCGCGGGAAGCGGGATGCTACAGCGGGGCGGCGGGAGGGAGCGGAGGGGAAGCAGAGCGTCCGGGAGCTCTTGCGGTGCGGGAACGCCCGGGATCCGTGGGACCGGGAAGGACCAGGACSACCAGCATCTTTTTTAAAAAACCACCCCCTTCCCCCTGATTTCTTTCTATTTCTAAAGCGGCATCGAGGGGAAAAAAAAGACACATGAGGCCGAGGGAGGACGGCGCCAGCTGGACTGGGCTCTTCCGTGTTCACAGTGAATTTGGGGTGATGGAGGGGAGGCAGATCCCACGCTCGCGACGGGAGGTTTCCATTAAAAAAACAACCACCAAACCCCCCCCAAAAAGACCCCCAAAAGCTTTGGCCGCGTTTGCTCTGCCCCACACCGACGCTCGCCCGCACCCGCTTCGAAGCACCCGTTTTGGGAGAGGGGAACCAAGAAAGCCGGGGAGAAAAACCAAGAACCTCCTTGCTCAAAACTCAAGGAGAAGGAGGAGCTGCCCCCTTTCTCCAAGCTGCATTTTGGGGGGCTGCAAGGGCAGCCTGGGGGGGGGATTTTGGGGGGGGGAAAGGCAATTTGTTCCCCCAAATTCCCCTCCGAAGCGAAGGGGAGAGCAGGGCATGGGGACTGCAGGGTCTCGGGATGGGCTCGAACCCTTCCCCGCTGCCACGGGCCGTCCGAGGGGGACGGGAACGCCCGGGCTCGGCAATGGCACTTCGCTTGGGGGAAAAAAAGGAAAAAAAAAGGAAAAGCCACACGTTGTTCGGAAGAATCAGGTTGGAGGCGAGCTGCCCCCGGCCCCGCGGCCCCCTTATAGCAGCTCCACGTAGTTGGCGGGGAACATGCCGAAGTGGCCGTCGGGCCCGTAGCCGCGCCACCAGCCTTCGTCGATCATCTCGATGTTGGTGATGATGTTCTCCGGGTCGAAGGAGATCTCGGTGTCGTCAGCTGAAAGGGCACGGGGAGAAGGGAGGGGAGGTTAGGGGGGAAGGCGAAAGCTGCCCCCGTGCCGGGGAGATGCAACGCGAAGGGATCTAAGCCTCCCTCGGCACCTTCTGCCTCTTGCCAGCCGCTTGGCAAAGCCGGCCGGCATTTTTACGGCCAGAGGAAACAACGGCAAAAATGCAACGTAAATGCAACATAAATGCAATGTCAAATGTGAATTAAAGGCCGGGAAGATCCAGGCAAAATCGGTTCTGCAGGAGGCGGAGCGGAGGGAAGCAAGGAAGGGATTTGAGGGAGCAGAAGGGAAGACAGCAGGTTGCTCCGCTCGCTTGCGCGGCTCCAGATCGGATGCTCCAGGCGACACCCCGGAGGCGACGCATTTTAATTGGGGCCGTGTCTTTAGCTATGGGAACGCGCCGGGTGCAGCGAACGCACCCCCACGCGCCCCGTTTCACGGGGGAACCAGAGCCCCGCGGTCGTACCAGCTTGGTAGTCGTAGAGCGCCCGAGCGCACAGCCCCTTGCCCGTCAGGTCCGGCTGCTGGTACTCCGCAGGATATTCGTACTTGGCACCGTCGACTTGTTCCTGCAGGACAAGAGGCAGAAAGCGCGTTACGAGGGCGAAGGAGGCCGCGGCGGCCGAGCTCGCGGACGCGGCCGGGCAGGATTGCGAAACGCCGGCACGGGGTACCGCTCCCTCGCCAACCCCTGCTCGGCTAAACTCGGCAGAACGGCGTTTTCTGCGTCACCGCAACCAGCAAAAACCTTAAACCGGAACCAGACAGCCCTTCCGGAAGCTGATACATATCCTCGGGGATTTTAACGGCAGACAGTGGTTCATTACCCCCACTTTTAAGCCCAGTTCCTGTTTAAGCTGGACGAGCTCCAAATCCAGTTTTGTGAGCAACCCACGCTAGGCTGCTGCGAGGCCGCAAGGCTGCTTGTTTCTACCAACTCCATCTCCTGGTCGCGGCGAAGAAAACCTCCTCCAGCCTCGCTGAGAAAGGCATCGATGTTGCGTGATGGAGCGGGCCCAAAAGGATCCTCTCCAGGCACCTTTCCGACGCAAAACACCTCCCTCGTTACTGTTTTGAGACCTTAAGGTGTTTTAAAACTGGCTTTTTACCTCCGTTTCGCCCGGAAAGGCTTACGGCTTACGCGATCGTACAGTCCGTCGCCTGTTCCTTTCGAACCGGCTGGACGCTTTCAGATCAATTCAACAGCTAGAGAATGAAGTGGGTTTGAACCGTTTACGGTTTTGCAGGGCGGGGAGAAAAAGGCGGCTGAATAGAGAGAAAACCAAGTGGCTACCACGTGCCCAAGGGAAATACCGCAGTGTGACACAGGCCCGTTACTAGACGCCGGAGAACCTAACAGAGCACGAACGGCAAACGCCCTGAAGAGATCCTCCGCTCTTCGCCCCTCCTCCAGGGCTTCAAGGAAACGCGCAGTAAAACCAACCGCGAGGAAGCGCGCGATCTAGATAACGGGATCGATAAGGGCAGCTCGGCGTCAGCAGCTCTGGCCGTCACCGTGAGGACGTGGTGCGAGGGCCTGAGCGCCGGTGGGAGGGTCCATCTGTACCCGGCGAGATGAGATGCGTATGAGGGGGGTCGAGACTTTATACAGAGCCCAAAAGATGAGATAGAGCCATGCTCCTCCGCACGAGGACCCCGGTGAGCCCCTCTCGCACCCCGGGCCCGGTGTTGTCCCCTACGTGCCACCACCGACCTGAGGGGGTTCTTCATAGATGGCCGCGTGGTCAGGCGGCTCCTCGTACAGGTCGGCCTCTTCCGCGCGGGAAACCGGCACGCTCGAACTGTACCCGGCGTCTTGCCCTGCGAAGAAACGCACAGCGTTCACGAGGGTCAATCCACCCCGGAAACCTCTCGCCGGCTCCCGAGTCCGCCTCCGGGCTGAGGAGCCACCAAACCTCTTGCATGAGCTGGACATTCGCGATGCACCGTTGGGGTCTCCTGCCCTGCAGAGGGATGGGTTCGTCAAGAAGAAACACGGAGGGGGGAGAGCACGGATTTAGGGAAAGATAAAAAGGAGGAAGGAGAGATCCAGGATCTCCAAGTGGAAAAGGAATACGTTTCTCCATGATTAACCTATGAATCAGAGTTTTTTACTGCTGAGCAATCCTCCCTGTCCCAAAACGCAGAGCGCTAACTAACCAAGCGGGGCCTCTGCTGCTTTGTGGTGAGCGTCACAGCAGACGGCGGAGGGCTGGCTCCGTCCCCGCTGCCTCCCCGCGTCCCCGGCCAAGAGCAGCATCTAGTGGCAGCTGCGACCCAAGGACGGCCGGAGCTCAGCAGTCCCCGGACTCGTCCCTGCGACCGGGCGGCCGAGGGTGGTGGTGGGGAGCGCGACGTTGCTGAGAAAGCGGCAGGGCCTTCTGGAACAACACCGGCTTTGCTTCAAAGGAAAGTGGTTTGGGGCTGAAGCAACCCAGCCGAGGCGTTTAGGTCGTTGGGTTTTAACCGAGCACGTTTTGACTCATTTGGGACACGAGGGGAAGGACAGTTTGGAGAAGCCACCTGCCTGCTCCCACCCAAAACAAAGCTCCAGAGCTGCCTCAGGACAGAGAGCAGCGAGCAGCCTGCCCAGCCGGGACGTTAAAGCTAGCAGGGACGTTAAACCACGCGGCTCTCCTAGGAGAAGAAGGACCCACGGAGCAGCAACTCTACCTGCGTGTTACCCACGGCGTGTTAGGAGACCCTTTGGATGCAACCAACCCTTCTCCAGACCTGCTCTTCACGCCCCAACCGCCGGGGATGCTAGAAAGGGCGCGTGGCATCCCACCGCGGGCAGAAAAAGCTCTTTGCAGCCTTGCTGCTCCTCCCAGCCCCCCTGGCACCCAGCCCTGGGAGAGGGCAGCAACGCCCAGGTAGACGGAGCGGGCTGCACGCGGAGCACGTGGAGCCGTGCGTCCTACGTGAACACACGAAAATCCTCCAGCTTCTACTACAGCGCTTAAACTCGACCCCAACGACGTGCCCAACCCAACTGTGACTGCTGGAGCTGACGGCTGGAACCGCGCTCCGCTGTCCAGAGGGAAATCACTGCTCGGGGCTAGAAAGCTTCCTTTGCTGGATCTTGAAGACATTTTGGAAAGGGCCCGAGTAGGAGCTCCGACGCTCTGTCCTTGGGCTCTGCAGCGAGAGGTCTGGGCAGAGGCTTTGAGGGTGCACACGCTCCGCAGGGCTGAATTTCGTCATTCCAGCCAGGAGATGTCCCCATTCCCTCGGCTGCAGAATCTCCTAGCAAGTCCGAGAAGGAGATGAAGGGACCTTTTCCCCAGGCAGCAATAACGCCTCATTTTCCAGTTTCAGGAGCACGTTTAGACCTTACGGGCTCCTCCGGCTTGAGACAAAGCACACCGAGTCTCCGGCCTGAACGAGACTTGTCCTCACCCTACCGAGGCACGCAAAAACCGGGGAGAAACGCCAAACCACAGAGCAGCTTAACATCTCCAGGTCCTACCTGAAGAGGCCAAAAGCTTTGGCTCGGCGAGGAAGCAAAGCGACGCACCTGACGCGGGTCCCGGAGAGCTCGGAGGCGTCTCCCGAGCAGGAGGGCGGGCGAAGGAGGGCGACGGGGCGTCCCGCGCAGCCGGCGGGACCGGGGAGGCAGGCGGTGGCACGGAGTTGGGCTCCTTCTGAAGGAAGGGGCTGCGCAACTTGCCTGCGAGGGAAGACAAAAAGGCTCCGTGAGCGCTCAGAACCGGCAGAAGGTCGCATTTTGCTGTTGTCTAACCCATCTATCGCCTCTAAGCGCAAACAAACCCGGAGCAGAGCCGTAGGACAAGCCCCACCAGCGGGGAACAAGCCATCGGCAGCTCCCTAAGACTCATCCGCCTCGATTTATTGCGGGTTTTATCGGTACTGGCGGGCGTCTCGCTTTGCTCAGCGCGATCCAGCGCGAAACGTCAAGCACTAACGCAAAGCAGGGAAATCCAGAGGGATTTCTCGCCCTCAGAAATCATCCTTCCCCCGGCGGGGGTTTAAACTCCGCGGACGGCTTGTCCGCACAAGAAAGTTCATCTGCGGTCCTACGGCAAAACTGAAAGTGCTTGTTCTGGATTAACTCTGCTTGCACGGGGGGAAGCCGGCCGAGGAGGAGGCTCGCGTTCAGGTGCAGCACGTGCTCGCGGCAACTTCCTCGACCGCAGTTTTGGCCCCGGTTTGCACAACGTCTTGGTTGCTATCTGAAACGTCAGATCGGTCTCCTTCTGCAGGGGCGCTGCCCTGCTGGGTTCGAATCCCAGCACAAGAAAAAGAAAAGCAAAATTTATGGCAGCCGGGATAGATTAGGACAGCGGGCCCTTTCTGGATTTGTAAGAAATAATTATAAATTAAATATATTTCATTTGCATTTAAAAAAAGTATGATTTAAGCGTCGAGGAGCGGGGTCCGAGCACGGAAAACTTCAGCGGCGGCGCTGAAAATCTCGCACGGTCCGCAAGGGAAGAGCCAAACGTTCGGCAAACATGGTATTAGACGTCGCTCCGCCTGCAGCGCAGAGTATGAGATGTGACGAGAGCTGTCGGTGCTCAGCTGAGACCGTGACGCTCGTGGGTGATGCGCCCCTCCCAAAACCCGTGCATCAGCCCGTGCTGGGGGGCTGATACGGACTCTGCGCACGCAGATTTACAGGGTGCCGAGACGTTTCTCCCCTGTGGGAGCTGCCTCCTGGATCATCCCACTGCCAGGGCTCTGGCCAAGCCTCCTACCTGGCTGGGAAGCTGTCACCGTGTCCGCCGGCGCGGACCTTTCCCTCTGCTTGAAGATGTCCCGGGGGTTCACGGACCTCTGCGCGATCAGCGACGCGGCCTCCTGCGAAGGGCAAAGACCCCGGCGGGGGCTCAGCCCAAGGCGGCCCCCAAAGAAAACCGCAGCCGGTTTCCTTCCCGTCCCCCTCGCTGAAGGTCCCTCCCTACCTGCGCCTTCTCCACCGACTCGCTCCTCTTGAAGCCCTTCCGCTGCCTGGCCTCGTACTCCTCCGCTTGCTCCCTCTGCGGCACGAGAGAGGGGACGTTACACCCTCTGCGGCCGGGGAAACGGGACCGAGGGCCCGAACCGGCGGCGGGCGAACGGGAAGGAGCCGCGGGAGGTTGGCCGTGGCGGGTGTCACATAACGGCGTCACGACTCACCCACTGCTGCTGCTCCCTGTCCCGGCTCTCCGCTTCCTGCTGCTGCTGGTATCTCCTGGGGGGGCAAAAGACAACGCGGGGTTAACGGGCCGGCGGGCCGAGCGGTCCGGTCCGCTTCCACGCAGGGAAGAGCAAGCTGTCTCCTCCTGGAGATGTCTCTCCGCTCGGAGAGGTGCCAGCTGTCCCCTCTTTGCACAGGAGGGGAGAGGGACAGAGCAGCAGGAGCCGCTTTCAAATATTCTTGGAGAGGAATTGAGGGAAGTTTCTTCCTTTGGGGGTTTGGAAAAGAGCATCCGGCGCCGCGGGGCCAGCAGATCTCCGAACAGGAAGGCAGTGCCCGTTCCTGCTCGGAGGAGCGAGCTGCACGGCCTCGCAGGGCTCCCCCGGCCCCCGCCAAGGGTCGGGGAGGAAGGAAACGAGCAGACAGAGCACGATGCCGGTCTGCGCACGAGCCTGCTGCCCGCCGCGGGGCCTTCCACCGCGGACCGGCGGCCGCGGGGGGGTTCAGTGCCGTCTTTCAGAAGCACCCTGCGAAGGGGGGGCTCCATCCCGGGCACAGGATCCAAGGGAGCGGGCTGGGAGAGGTTGGACGGGCACCCGAGCTCGTCCGCAGCTCAGCCAAGGAGAAGACCCTCTCCATCCGCRGAGCTTGCTGGAGAAAACCCAGCCAGGAGAGCTCGCAGGTCCATGAGACCTGCAGTCCCACCAGGCCAAACGTCAAACAGGGACTCACTTCTGGGCTTCGATTTCACTGGACCTCGCTTTGTATCTCTGCTCGCGCCCGGCCGCTTCCTGCAGCTCCCGCTCCCGACGCTCCCTCTCTAGCCTCTGACGCTCCTCTTCTGCTCTCCTCTTCTCCTCCAGCCGGCGGTTCTCCTCGTCTTTCTGCGGGGAGACAAGCGTCGCGTTGCGGTTTGGATGCTGCCAGCTTGGAGAAATCCCCTCTGCACGCTGTGCTCTGGCACCGGGCAGCAGGGCGGATCTACCAGCAGCTCCCGAGCAGCGCGGCACCCTCGGGACCGTGCTGCTGCCCCGAAAAACAGCCCCCAGATGCCTCCAGCCCCGATCCCAACCTTGGTGGCTCCTAAACCTTCTGACCCAGGGCAGGATCAGGTGGAGGATGGACCCACCGAAGACGCCAGGGCGCTGGCCGCTGCAACGAGGGCCCTCTGCCAGCCATCAGCTCCCTGCAGCGCGTCCGCAGGGGGAAACACGGGCATCTCAAGCCAACTGAGGGCAATTTGGGCAAGGAGAGAGCAGGGAGGCTCTCCGACAGCTTATTTCTGTTGAAACGTCCCCCTAAACCTGTCAGGTTCCCACGAAACGTCGCCCCAACCGCAAACACGACCCGCCGCAGCAGCCGCATCCCGCTGCAGCCAAGAACCACCCCGGCACTGAGCCGGGATGCAAAGCCAGGCCGGTCGCTGCCGGCCCAGCCACGCKGGAGACCTGAGGCCACGAGAGGAGAGAGACCGGGAACCGCAGTCCTGGAAGGAGAAGTTGCTTTCTGCAAGTTCCTGTTACGTTGTTTAAAGCAGCTTCTTGCTCCCGGGAGCTGGAAGCACTCGGCGGTGAGCCAGGAGGGCCCAGGCCCAGGGAGGGGAGAGAAACCTCCGGCTAAATCCCAACACCTCGTCTCGCTCCCGCCTTGCCACCGACGAGAAGTTGCGGCACTCACCTCGGCTTTAGCCCAGAAATTGTCTTTATTGACTCTCTTGATTTCGGACATTGCATTTGTCTTCTGATAGACCGAGCCCTGCAGGGAGGTAGGAAAAGGCACGCGTGAGAGCGGGTCAAGCCGGCTTTCAAACCGCAGCCCGCTGGCGAGGCAGCCCTCCGCCTTTTGCATCCCTCGGCAGAAATTTGTCCCCGCGGCTTTCCGACGAAGCCACCGCGGGACGGGCCAGACCCTCTCCCCCTTYTCCTGGGAGCCCTGGGGAGATCCGCAGCCAGCGGATCACCGAGCCCTGGGGAGATCCGCCRCCCCGCAGGGCCAAGAGCCTGCAGGCTGCGTTGAACACAGACATTTGAGGCTGCCAGCGCGTTTTATAAAGCCAAAATGAGGCAAAACRAAGGCAAAAGGTGCCCAAAAGGGAAAACACCGAGACTGATAAATACACACCGGAGGAGCACGGCTTTGCCAMGCGACAGGAGCAACAGAAGACGTTTAGCAACGAAAGGAAAAGAGATACTTCAAGACGAAAGGACACAATTGCAAAATCAGCTCTSCTCCAGCACAGAGCTGAGATGCATAGCTTGGTCAGCGTCTGGCAGAGGCTGTGTCTTTTTTTAAAGTTGCTATAAATTGATGCTTTCCCCTAGACTTTAAGCAAGGACTGGCCAAAACCCAAAGATCTGCATGTTACCAAGAACAGGGACTTCCAAGCTCGGTTTTTCATCTCGCCTCAAGCAAAAATTAGGTTGCTAAACCGCTGCGGAGCCCAGGCCAGAGCAGCCAGCAAAGAAGCGATCGGGACGTATCGAAACTTGGCGTCGCCGCACCGAGGCAGGGCAAGGAGGAGACCGCGGGTCTCGCGCAGCTCAGCTTTGCTCTCTGCCCACGTTTCAGAGCAGGGACCAGTGAGTCAGAATCAGAGAGCACGTGTAACCGAGTTTCTCCCTTGTACAGCCGAGAAACCTCATTTCTTTGGTGCGTTCGCGTTAAAAAAAACCCACCTTCCTACAAAACATTTCCATATCGACAGAAAGGAAGTCGCCGAGGTCTCCGGCCGGCTCCGCGCTCGGCACCGCAGAACAAGGAGGAAGCCCCAATTTCGGCCTGCGAGCAGGTCAAAACACTGCTGCCCCAACACGCCTGGTTCCCCACCCCGGCCTTCACCACGGCACGGGAGAGCCAAAACCTTACGGACACACGGCAACGTCAAACGCGGGAGCTTTTGCGTCACTAAAAATCAGCCTGAGCAGAACAGGAGGGGTCGGTCTGGCTTAGGAAATGGTGGAGGCTAAAAGCAGAGCTGAAGCTTTCTGTTTTTCATAACCCTCTGTGCTGCGAGGACGCTTCGGCTCTGCCCAGATGCAGGAGCACTCCCCCCATCTCGCGCCACGCTCGGCTCAATTCTCCTGCTCTGATTCACTCTGGAAGGAGCCAGAGAAAGAAAACGGTCCTGGGCAAAATTAGCCAGGTTTCTGCTGCCACGTCAAAGTCCGTGGAGCCTTTTCCGCCCCAACACTGCAGGGTCGGGGCCGTCCCAGGTATCTCCTGCCCCTGCCGACCGCTGCGGGCAGCTCTCCCGCGCCGGGAGCCCAGCGGCACCGAGAAAGCTCCCAGGAAACGAACTCACCACCGGAGCTTGAGGGCCCGAATCCTGGAACTTGCTGGTTTCTTTGTGGAAGTTGTAGTTGGCCCCCGAAGCCTTGGCAACCTTCTCCATGATGAGTTCAGGCTCCACGTCCTCCTCGGCACGAGCGTTTATGGTCACATGAGCCCCCTGAGCACAGAGAAAGCCAACGCGAGGAGGAGAGGTGACTCCAGAGGCCACTGAATCCGTGACTGTGACTTTGCCAGCTCCCAGCTATGCTCCTGGCGGTCCCGAACGAAGGAAAGGGGGTTAAGTGACACAGGGAGGTCACCGAGCACTGCCAGCTCTAACATCGCTACTCAACCGAGCTACGAGCTACGTGGCGTTAACTAACTTGGCTCCATTTGGAAAGRCCAAAGGGAGGAAGGGCCTGGGGAGGCCAAACAGCGTCCCAGCTGTCCCTCCAGAGGAGACAGCGGTCTCTGCCACACCAGAGTCTTTCTAGTGACAGATCTTCACAGCACCTTCTTCTTGGGCCACAGCAGAAGAATTTCAGAGGTCATTTGACACTGCAGCCGCAATAGGGAAGAGGGGGCAGATAATCCGAGGCTGGAAAGCAAAAGTTTAGAGGGAAAGAGAAGCTTGTGTTGCCTCCTCTGCAGTCCCCCAAGCTACCTTGGACGTGGCAGGCGTCCTCGTGGTGGCACCTACGTGGGACTTATTGCCAGCAGGATTTCAAGAGAAACGATAATAGCTCCATGGCTTCTCCTTGCCTCTTTCCTAGTGGGAAAGACGCTAAAAGCCAGGGCTACAGCTTTGGAGTATCTAATAAGAGCCAATGCTGAGGGCAGCATTCCCAAATCCCTCCTGGCCACGATCCTGCTTGAAAGCAGACGTTTTTGGGCCACTCCGAAGAGCTGCATAAACCACGCGGYGCGTCAGGCTCCCCACGGCTACGACCTAGCTCTGGGCCCATCGGTTTGGAGGGGGCGTAATGAAAAGAGGAACAGACCTTTAAGAAGTTTGCTACGGTGCTGACGTGGTTGGCGCAGGCTCCTTTCCTCACGTCGTTCACGCCTTCGCCGGTCTGCAAAAAAGAAACCATCCGGACCTCCTCGCCGGAAAGTCCCATCCCAGGCTATTTTTATAGCAGCAGCACCTTGATCTAGGCCTGAGAAACGRTCGCCACGGCCCTAACGCTAACCGAGGCGAGGGCTCCGGCCAGGCCCGCTGCCTCCCTCAGCCGACACGGCAAGCGGCAAAGCCAGCGGCTACGTGCTGCTGCAGCGGCCGCAGTGACACCGATCTGCAGCGAGGGAGGCCACCAAGCCCCTGCCCGGGGACCACGGCTGCGTCCAGAGAGCTCCAGGCTCCTGCTGATCATCCATTTCATGAACCCTGTTCTAGACAGGTCCTTTCAGGCATTTCTAGACCTCTAATACCAGGCAGCAGCCACAGCCGCGGACACGGTACGTCCTCACTACTGCAGCTTGGCAGAGGGGATTCGACGCGTCGGCTGCTGAGCACGTGGCAACCGCGATTCCGGAGAGGATCGAAGGGAGAAACGTTTATTCGCAGCAGGTCCCTCCTGCGCAAGACGAAGGTCTCTCCCCACTCACCCAGTTGATGAGGACGTATTTGGGCAGGCCGGAGTTGGGGTCCTTCACCCGGCAGAAGGCATACATCACCTTCCCGCTGTTGAGCTCCTCCACCATCTCCTCCAGGCCACCATCTGCGCCGGGAGAGAAAGGAGAAGGGGGTGAAGCGAGCAGACGCAGCGCTTGCGAACACAGGGGAGCCCCAAGCCCAGGCACATCTGGATTCGTCCTGCGCTAAGAGAACGATCGACCTGTGCCGGATGCCTCTTCTCACGTGTTTTCCCTAGTCCTCCCGTTATCTTCTCCTCTGCCTAAGATCTGAGCCTCGACGTGCTCTCACCCACGTCTCCGGCAGCCTTTAGAGCAGATTTTCTCCCTCGGAAAGGACGCCGGCAGCACCTCGGCTGCTACGGGCACCTACACGTCCCGAAAGCTCCCGGGTCCAGAACGGCGACTCAAGCGGAGGCGTAAACAAGGAAAGAAGGCGGTCGCGTGCCCCAGGCCGATTAAGAGCCATTAATGCGATCAATTCGATCAAAACTCGATCAAATTAGTGCGATTAATTCGATCAAAGCCAGAGCAAAAGGCTAGAAACTCTTGCCGTGAAACTGCACGGCGAGATCTTACGGCGAGCGCCGCGAGGAAGGGAAAAGCTCGACCGGGGTCCTGCGCACGGCAGCGTCCGAGCGGTCTCGGGAAGCTGCGGAGGAGCGAGCTGCGCCGCGGGCTCCCCGGTTCACATCACACCTTATAAGGGCCGCGGCAGCCGAGACGCGCGCGACTGCAGAAAACGGGAAGTCGGCACGAAACGGAGATGTTGCAGGCGCCGGTGCAGCGCGAGCTGCCACTTGCCGGCGGCCGGAGCGAAACTGCCGCCCCGGCGCGTTTCTCACCGGCGTGAAGCCCGCGGGGGCCTTGCAAGCACGTCCTCGCTGCAAGGAGGTCTGTTCCCGGCGACGGGCTTGGGGAGAAGAGAAAGAAAAACCTGCCTCCGCGCTGAGACGACGTTTCGGAAGTCTCGGCGCGGAGCTTGAGCGAGACGTCGAGGGGAAAAAGCCCAGACGGAGAGCGCTGCATCGCAGCATTAACCACGGCGTCGCTCCCTCTAAAGCGGGATGCCAAAAACGACTGGCAGGAAAGGAGGAAAAACACAAAAGCATGCGCTCTCATTTCCAAAAAATTCCCACAAAGATTCCTCCGACTCCTAAACGCCGCAAGCAAACCCTCGCCTACCCTCGAGCGCTGCTAGCCATTCCAGGCCGTTCAGCTCCGCACTGCGGCAGGACCGGAGATCTTTTTCCCCTCCGCAATTAAATATTTACGCTCGGCCTCTAAATTTGGCGCGGCGCTTTGCAAGGCCGAGCCCGACCGAAAAGTTTAAGCCTGAAAGACTCAGGCTGGTGGGAAACCCTTGCTACGGAGGCAGGCTTTTCCCGGATCCCGGGGCTGTGCTCCCGCAGCTCCGTGTGTTTGCTGTGTCAATGTTTAACGCCGGGACGGGAAGGAAAACGCGGGGAGGAGCTCGGCTCTGCGGAGACATCAAGGCTCCAATCAACACCGGCACCTACGGATGGGCGGCCGCGGGAGTTACCTTACGCCTGGATTACAACCGGAGAGGCTTTTCCTGGGAAAATTTCAGCTCCTCTTGATTTCCCTACAAAACTCTCCAAGACGGGGAGCTAAGGAGTTAACAGCCAAATTCCCGCACGGTGCCCAAATTCCCATCTCTCCCTTCCACACCTTTCTCCCCCTTAAATCTTTGGCTACAGCAAATCTGCATTTCAATTCCACACGGGACCATCCGCAGCCATGGATCCCGCAGCCACGGATCCCGCAAATCCGAAAGGAAAGCGGTGAGGGAGCAGAGCCGAGCGCTGGAGGATGCAAATCCAGGGAGCAAAGAAACCTGCCTGGATATGTTGCTTTTTAACAGCTTTAGCTTTATGTTAAGTGCTGGGGGGGGATGAGCAACCGGATATAAAATGTCCCAGGGAGCAGGGAATGAAAGGAGGGAAAGACGCTTTAGCAGCAGCAAGCTAAAATCGCCGGCGGGAGACACCGGGCTTTGAAGCGTCGCCTTCGCCCGGCTCGCGGCCTCAAACGCGGCAGGAAGGAAAGGAGGAGAAAGGTGCAAGGGCCGAAGGCGGCATCCTGCGAAAAGAGGAAAATAAAAGCAGGCGGAAGCGAAGGAGGAGGAGGAACGGCGCCTGGTTCTCCCGTGCCGCCGAGACCCTTCGTTTTCCTGCTTTCCTCGCTCCAAACGCCGCCGGGACGGGCTGTCGCCCCTGAGAAGGGGCTGTGATGGGTGGGGGGGGGAAATATCCTTTTTTCCAGGGTGCCAGACGCACTCACCTCCGGATCCGGCCACTCGCAGGTCATTGCTGTTGCCCTCGTAGGTGAACAGGGCCCTGAAACGCAGAGGGGAGGCGGTGGAGTGGGGGGGCCGCGCAGCCCCCCCGGATGTGCATCCGCCGGGGGGTCCCGCAGTGAGACCCCCGCGGCCCCTCGGACACCCCTACGCTGCCCGATCTCCTCTGTGCCCCCCACATCCCCCCCCCGGGGACCCTCGGATGTCGGGTGCCCCCTATAGACCCCCCACCCCAGAGACCCTCAGGCTTCTGGTGCCCCCTAT
>PTFA01000963.1:0-24025 GCA_003342895.1 Casuarius casuarius | reverse complement strand
GGCCACACCGATAGCTGGGGCTGGCAGCAGTACCTTTATGGCCTGGGAGGGGGGACGCAGGCCTAGGGGTGGGTGATAGGGCACTAGGTGGGGGAGCCTGCGGGGCACCAGCTCCTCCCTCCGCCGGCGACGCTGGCCCAGGGACAGAGAGCAGTGCTGGCAGGTGGGGCCGGGTGCCCTCTCCATCTTCTGCCTCCCCCTAGGGGAGAAAGGCCAGGAGACACGCGGAAGCCCCAGGGCCTGTGTGCCCTGCCGTCTGCACCACGCTCGGGCCCAGCGCAGGGGACAGCAGAGGCTCAGCAGACAGCACCGGCACACTGCCCCAAGACGGGGCACCCGCAGGGCCTGCAGCGACAGTGGGGCGCCTGCACGGGAGCAGCCCTCCACAGCCAGCAGCCCTCCGGGGGCTTCTGAGCGTGGCGCAGCCCGAGGGACCCCGAGGGACCCACCGGCAGAGGCGGGCACAGCCCCGAGGGAAATGGCGACACTCACCTCCCCTCGGCGTCTGAAGAAGGCGCCCACATACTGCAGGGCTTCCGCCTCCTCTCTGGAGAGCAGGCAGAGCTGCAGGGCTGGCAGCGAGAGGAGAGGAGACAGCCGAGCCCTCTGCCCCACCGCACGCCTGCKGCCACGCGCACAGGCAGCCCTGGGCTGGGCACCTGCACCGGGACACGGACACCGCGGCTCCCTGGGCTCGCCAGGCCACTTTGCGGCAACGTTTGCAGCTGTAGCAGATTAACTTGGCTGCCTGTTTGGGGGCTTTGTAGAGAGGAGAGGCAGGCCGGGAGAGCAGCTGCTTCTGGCAGCTCTTTGCAAATGACATCCTTCCCCTGGCCACGGATGGCTTTTGCACYGGGCCGGGAGATGGGGGAAGAGAGCAGCGTCCAGGGACGAGGGCTGCGGCACCCCAGCTTTGTAGTAGCTTTCAGTTTCTTGCCGGAAGGGGGATCCCAGCAGACTAGGCTGTGCTTTGCAATGAGGGGAGCTACTGGGCATCTTGGTGSACGGGAGGCCARCGTCACCGTRACTCTTTAGGGCCCCCTCTAGTTGCCTCGTGTTGTGGCTGTGAGTCTGTACAGCTGCTTGCGCTGAAGCTTCACCTCGCTTTGAAGGCTTAATGCTAAACCTCCTGCAGCAATAACTGGCTTGTTGCCAGTMAATAGTCACCAGGGCTAGGTAAGGTGTTTGCTTTTGGACCAAATTTCTGGCGTTTCTGCTTCTGAGTGCGGCATTCAAGCAGTTACGTGCTGTGGCTGGACAAATATTAAAGCAACGGAAATCTTTCAAGAAGTCCTTGTCACATTTGCGATGAAAAAGCTTATAAGAGCGCCCGTTAGGGCTGTTCCTGGCACATTTCCTTGCTGAAGTTCTTACCTGCCACAGGTCTTTGAGCTACCTTGGGTACTGAGATAAACTTCCCTCTGAGGTGCAGACATAACTGGATCTGCACATCTCCTTGAATTGACAAGAGCTGCCATAGGGTTAAAAGCACAGCAGGAGCTATTCGGTCCTAGCATTAAAAGGACTGCCTATCTGACTGCGTTGGACAGCAGGATCTCTATGTGCAATGAAACTTGAAAGTGTCCTTCACAATTACTTTGGATTCCTGCATCTTAAACTAAAGAGATTAATCCAAGTCTTGTTAGCTGCAAAGAAAGCAGGGTTTAAGTTGTGGGTACTGCCTCTGAGAAATTCTGTGTGTTTTGCAGAGTGATTCTGCTACTCAAGTGCAGGTCTCCAAGGAAAAGGAGTAGATCTTGTCCCACTCTTAAAAATTGAACCTTTGCTCTCTCTTGCATCAAGTAGTGTCTTGGGTCTAGCATTCCTCAAGCCATCTCTGGGAACTGCAAATGATTTCCAGGTCAGTGGTGGGTGAGCAGACTGGGGATTAAACAACTCACTGAACTTTTACGGTGAAGTGAAGTCAAACTGTGACTGCAGGATATGGATCAAAATCCTTAAGAGGAATAAACCAGGCACGTGGCCTCTGTGCTGCATGGTTCATGGACACCTGAGCCATCGCTTTGGAAGTGTGTGGATGATGAACGCTGGTTATGGATGGCAGGCAGGACCTGACCTTGCATTGCTTTGCTAAAGGTTTAAAATTAGACCGAGGCTGCAGCCATTCACAGTGTTCCTGGGGAAAAAAAAACAACTTGCTTTTTCTATTTGAGATCAAATGCAGGAAGCCAGTCCATTAGGCAAACTGAGAGCACTGGTCCTGATACAGCCCAAGTTGCAGCAGTCAGGAGAGCAGATCAGTGCAAAATAGCAGAGGTTGTACTAGCGGATACACTGCAGTTTTCCAGTTTTATTCACCTCTGTGAACGACAGCCTGCTACGGGTGTGGTGAGGCTCTGAATTCTAGTCTCAGCATTCATGTCCTATTTCCCTCAGGTTCAGCCACCACTGGGCTTTGCTTTTCATGTCATTCCAAGGTTTAAATGTTGACCGGTTCTCAGATGCAGAGAAAATGAAAAGCCGATTAGTATTACTGCTAGCAACAGGGCTGAGAAGACTTCTTTGGGGAAAGGTTGACGTCAATTATTTGGATTATTTGGCCACTTGGGGAGAAGGCAGAGGAGTTGAAAGGCAAGACTGGACTCCCTGTGGCTTGCAGAGAGCAACCTGGTCTGCTGTCTGGGGCTGCTGCACTGCCACGCTGTCTGCCAGCTCCAGCCTAGAGTGGCTTTAAGGTGATTCACTCTGGCATGATGAAACAGGTGGAACTGGGTCAGATCAGCTTTGTTCTAGCAGAGCAATACAGGTTTATTTGGATGCCCTTTTTTAAAGTTAGCAGAGGACTTCTGTGCAAGGAAGGGATAATTCTTGCCTGTCTGACTTCAGAGATGAGAGTGAATCACTCTGGAGACCTGGGCAGTAGACTGGGAAACAGAGCTGCAGCCAAGCAGTACAACACAGCTGGCTGTGTGCTATTTATCACTTGCTATAGTCTGGGTTGGATGGAAGCCCGTAATCTGCTCTACACAACCCAGACATAAAATCCAGCAATATGTGCTTGGAAGTTGGTAGCATTATGCGAGGTGTACGCTGTATAAAGACCCAGGATCTTGCACAGGGACCTTCAGATGCTTTTGTCAACCCATAAGCTCAGGTAAACATATCATAGGACATACCTTTCTCTTTCTAGACCTCCTGAATTTTTTCAGTTGTCTTCTTATTTTGATGCATCCCATCTTCCTCCCCTTTTGAGACATCTCTCACTCTTGGAACAAAAGCCCTTGCTAATAGATGCCGCTTCCCAGTGGTGTTTCTGGATGCTGAGTAAGACCAGGCTCCACTTGGTGTCACCCACGCTGGCCCCTTCAGGTGTGCAGCAAGTGCATCAGCTTGGCAGCAGCGTTGAGGGCAGCAGAGAACAGGAACTCGACTGACACCGTCATACCCAGGAAGCAGTAAAGGAGAGGGAGAGTCAGACATCCGCAGCCTCTGAAACGTGAATGTGGCTTCTGAACCCATCCCTTGGTTGTTTCACAGCTCCCCTCCCTCATGCTTTCTCTCCCAATTTTGCTAATACTATAGAGAAAATACATCCACTGAATGTGGATCCATCCTCAGCACTTCCTTTCTCCCATGCCATGTTACTCCTGCAATGTGTGTGACTGTCAGAAGCTGACAACCTGTAATACTAACAGCAGAGCATCATTTTTAGCATTTCCCTATTGCATTTTCAACATATGTTTTGTAGCAGCTGGCTAAACCAATCTGAGACGAGCTTAATGCAGCTGGATGAGCTTAACGTCTGTGTGCTGGAGACCAGAATCCCAGCATGGTGTGGGCTGTACAGCGCAGATACATGCATGAAGCTGGACCAGACAAGGGCTTGCTTAACTACTGTCTTTACCTTGTTGCAAGATGTAGCCTCATCGAGTTGGCTAGCGATGTGCTTGTGTCAGATATTAGAGTGCCAATTGATATGGAGATCCAAATCTTTCTTATTCTGTACTTAGCAGAAAATAGTGCATCGGGTAGGGAGTGTTTTCAGGGCTTTGCTTTTGATCTGTAAAGCAGCACGAAAATCTCCGAGCAAGTTTAATGATGCAGCAAAGCTATAGCTTCTCTAGGAGCAAAGACTGTTGCCTGCTAATAAGCTAATCAACAGAGCCTGGCTTTCCAGGTGAAGAATTAATTAATCCCAAGTGCTTTGCAGCCTGGCTGCCATAGTAACAAGGGGACAGACAAAGGGGGACAGAAAAGGTTTGGTCTGAGAAGGTGAGTTTAAATATGCAACTCCCAATATGCAAGGCAGAGTGTCTGATTCCCCCTTTACCCCTGCAAACACTAAGCTTTCCGGGTCAATGCTTTTGTTGCAGTTTAGGGAGTTTTCTGCTCATAGGCCAAAGCAATCTGTACTTCCAGTCTGGCTGCGCAGCTTGAAGATTCCCCCATCCTGCTCACCATCTGCATATTCTGAAGACTTCTGAAGACTTTTTTCCTCCTTCCCAGTTCCTGCAGATAAACACACTACAAGGCACTGGTGAGTTAATCCAGCTGCTAACAGACACCGAAGACCTTTGTTTTGCATCTGTCAGTAGATTCGAGCATCTGGAAAAGAACATCCTTCCCTATGCTAAGGGCTCTACTGCGGCAAGGGCAGCAACACTGCGAGTGATGCATTGACGTGCCTCTGCTCAGCACTGGAGGTCTAGTCAGTCTTGAAGTTTTTAGCTCCAGCCTCACAGATGACTTGTCAGCAGCAGATCCCGCAGCCTCATGCCAGAAGACAGCAGCGACATTGCAGGGTGTCATATATCCTCTTCCTTTTCCTGTTAGCCCACCAAGAAAACAACAATCTACTTCAAAAATAAGGAAAACCATAGGAAGCAGCCTGACCTAAGATTTATGAAAGCTGAAGTCAGCAAGACTGAGGTGAAAGGTCAGCCCCATAACAAGTGATGACTCCTAAAGGTTCGAAAGATCTGGCCAAAAATGAGTTTGTCATCACCAATGAAGACAACCCTAGAGATAGGATGAGGACTCGACAGCCAGTGTCCCTTCTCCTGTGTCCAGACCACCAGGCCACACACATCTTGGTGTTTGTGCGTGTGAGAATGTAAGTGAATGAAATCAGTGAGACAATGAGTGGGAGTGAGTAAAATCATCTTATTTAGAGATTTTTGTAAATAAATATCGCTTTCCCCTTCTGTAAGGCCTAACATAGAGTTTTATTACACTAATTTCTCAACACTGTGTTGATGTACATTTTACATGCTTTCCCCTCTTCTTCATTTTCTTGTCAGATGTTTGGTGTAGACCTTTCTCATGTCATCACCTGGACAAACATGAGTCCCCTTTATAAGAGAGCAGAATTTCTGCAGAGGAAGGGACATTCCTATAAAACAATATGGTGCTTTTCCCCTAAAACACAGACACCACAGACGACTTCAGGCGGTGTTACTGCAGCAGTGGCAGAAGAGTCAGAAGTATCACTTTATCACAGCCTTCAGAGTGACATCTGTTTGACCAGAATCTCACAAAAATCCCAGCGGCAACCTCCACCTCATTGCAACATCACTCATGACATCGTAAACCAGGTCAGGAAGCTGACAAGTGATGCTAATTATGCCTTCTGTCCTCACATTTAACCTGAGCATTAGTGCTCACTGCCCCACTTGCTGCTTCTCCAGCAACTGATATCCTAGCGATATGTATTTAATAATGGTGTGTCTTCTTGACCAGGAGACACCATTTCTGATGGTTCTTTGCCTGTTTCACAGCTTCCGGAAAACAGCTCCCAAGCTTTGACAAAAACATTACCAGGGTGGGAGTTATTTTTTTCTTTAAATAAAAAGCTTTTACCTGATGTTGTCTGCTCTGTTCAATACTGTCTTCTTGTTTCAGGAGGTTCCAGATTATTGCTCTCCAGACAATGTTTTTCTGCCAGAGATATCAACTGTCAGGCAATATGAAAAACTGAAGGCATTTTAGACTCAGGTGCGAACACCAGCAATACCACTAAACAGCATGGGAAGCACCTAGTGATTGCAGAGCCATTCCTATTTAGGACATTCAGTCCTAAAGTTTTCTTTTCTCAACAAAATGAACATTAAAGCTTCATCTCTTTGCTACTAACACCATTTCCTAGTCCTAATACCTCAATTTAAAAAAATTAGACTTACAAAAACATATTTCAGCACTAAAAATAACATTACTGATGATGCTAATATACAAACTGCCAATAGAAAGACCAGCTGGAGCTTTCCCCCTACAGGAAGCCTGGATAAATCTGACTCAAGCCATTTGAGCACAAGAGCCTGTGCTCAAATGCAGCCCAAATTTGGTTGCCTGTCTTGCCCATTCTTCCCTTTCTTTCATTCTTTTGCATGTCCTTGGTTAAGGATACCTGGAAATCTCTGTCATCCTGCTTTATGGAGTTGCAACATATTCCCTGGAGGGCCACAGCAATGCAACAGCATGTAGTGTTAGTCTCATCTGCTTGGGGGTTTCTTTTTAGTTCTCACTCTCTCCTGCCGCTGGTCTTGAGCCTTCCTGTCAGTGGTGTTTTGCACCCGAGTTATTACAGGCACAACTACAAAGTCCGTCTCTTATGACCAATGATTTCAGCCATCTAAAATGAAACTGTGTGTTTTCCATCCCATAAAAATCCTACATAAAAAAATGCCCAGATAAAGCATTCTTACATGTGTCATGAGAATATCAATGTGAATAATGTACTGTAAAAATATACCGTAAATGGCATCTTTTAAAGAAAGATCCAAAAGAAGCAAAATGAACACTTATTAGGAGATCTTTTAAAAATCAGTACCCACAGAGTTACACTTTTCTACCGTTAAATAGGATGCAATAAGTGCATAAATCCACATCATGTCCCGTTCTCTAATCCTTCGCAAACAAGGGAGGTCAGTTCAGGGTCTGTCCTGAGCAGTTTGTTTGTGTTTGCTTCCTCCTTCTTGGAAGAGGTGCCCTTAATTGCTGGCAGCAGCCTAAAACACACAATAGGATGAGTTTGTCCCCACACTGGCAATTTTATTAGAGACTGCTGGGTCATCCAAAAGGTTGTCCATCTAGGCATATAAAATGGTTTCTTACTGGAGGGTAGTGTAAAAGAAGGAGAAAGTGATGAAGTGAGAAGAGTAATCCTGCTGTTTATGCATGCTTGGCGCTTCTCTTGTGCCTGCCATGAAAGCGGGTTTTAGTATAAGACGAGGCTCCTTGGATAGCTAAAAAAACCTGAAGCAACCATGAAAACAGCCAGTGCTCAGTTTCCTTGGAACGGGATGATCTGAATTTCCTTTTTCCCTGTAAAGCAGCACGTCTGAGTCAGTTCTTGTCCTCCAGGAGCAACCCAGAGTGTTGGAAGAAAAAAAAAAAATCTCAGACAAACAAGCTGTTCAGCAGCTCTTAGGAGAGCATCTGGCACCCTTCTACCCCTGCAGAAATGCCTATAGGCCCTGAACACTGTTCTAATCAAACTGAAAAATAAGAATGA
This sequence comes from Casuarius casuarius, assembly GCA_003342895.1. Taxonomy (NCBI): domain Eukaryota; kingdom Metazoa; phylum Chordata; class Aves; order Casuariiformes; family Casuariidae; genus Casuarius; species Casuarius casuarius. Next base: position 16,554 of record PTFA01000963.1, on the reverse strand, counting down.
TCAAAATCAAAAAGGAACAAGAAATAGATCCTGTAGTTCTGGAATAATTTACATTTGGTTACCGGGAAGATTGATACCCTGAAAACAGATGGATGAATCCGACATGTCTAAAACCTGCTACACCATCCAGCTATCCATCCAGCAGGAAACTGCGATCTGTTGCGACGTGGTAATAACCCTGAGCGCTAGTGCAGACATCGTGTCCGAAGGGAGCGTCTCCCTCACACAAGCACAGGAGCACAGCATCCTGCTAACCCATTTCTCCCCGTCTCACCCGTCCAGAGGCACTTTTCCCCCGACTTTCTTCTCCATTTCTTCTTTCATATTGACTCCAGTTACTTCATCAGGAGAAAGTGTCTTTCGAGCGAGAAGGCCCTTGCTGGGAAAAGTCCCTCTGGGTATGAAACAAAAGACTAACAGCAGCATCTTTGTAACAATTCAAATAAGACTGATGTGACGATAAGCTTGTTCATGTTAAAAATTGTCATAGGAAATCACTGCAATGCTCTCTGTGTAATGGCATTCTCTATGCAGTCTTTCTAAGACTGCATTTTGCCCAACTCTTAATTTCGGTATTCCTGTATTATTCCCTATGGGATTATTTTTCACTGCTTTATTTAGTCCATATACCAAAAAGCTGGGGCTAGCTGGGGGAAGCTGGTGTGCAAATAGAGCCTCTTTTTAGGGCGTAATTTTGCATGAGGGGAGCAGATCTCTAGGTTGATCTTATATACAGAAACTTGCTCTTTTGACACATTGAGCCAAAAGACACCATTTTTGAGAAGTTTATAAGTACAAAAGAAACAATGGTTAGAATACCCAGCCTTAAAAGTAAAATTCAAGTCTTGGCCTGAATTAGTATCCTACCTGCAGTCACCTCTAGGTGATTTTTCTCAGCAAATTAGAACAGATTGATTCCATGGGATATATAAACCTCTACTGAAAATTCAAGGTGGACTTTGTCATGCAGGATGCTGATGGGGTTTCCTAAATTTGTGCTTCTTTCCGCACAAACTCCCTCATAAAATGCAAGGGCAGAGCCACAGTGATTATATTCTACTATACCATGTGCATTTCCACCTTGGTTGCAGTCACCTAGGTATAAGGACAAAAGGAAGAGGTACAAATCGCTATCAGGAATAACTGTTACCTTACCTTTTCTGCTACTATTCTCATTGACCTTTATTTTTCTCTGCCTATTTTCTCATCTTTGTAAACATACAGGGACAGATTTTGTCCTCCTCTTCCACACGTTGTCTCGTGGTCAGACCTGGAAACAAGACGACACTGCTTTGAATAAAGGGCACGGCATTTCCTTTGCGGTTTGTGTAAGTGTCTGGTCACAGACATATTTTAGTGCTCCTGCAAAGTCCGTAGTTTTGCAAAGCAGAATGTGCAAAATCCTTGAGCACCCTATCATGAAACTGGGCGCTACCAAGCATATGGTGCTACCAAGCATGACCCATGAAGCTACTACCTTGGTTAGCATCCCAGGAAAGCACCAGGCAGGAGTTCCCAAATTAGCGCATGCACTGCTTGCATACAGCAAACGGTGAAACACTGACCTCCCCCCGCAGAGTCCCAGACACGGCCAGAGCAGAAACAGATTTTAAAAAAGCAATGAGACCCATTGATTTTTGCAAGTGGGCAGCAAGAATTGGGAGCAGGGAGTACCAGGGATACCTGCCCCACTCCTATACACACTCCCTAAGGATTCAGGGACAGGATACTGGGATACAGAAATCATGCTGTCTACCCCGACTTAGACCTGTTTTTACCTAGGATGACACTGTAAGACCCTGCAGGAACTCTGGAGTTCCCATTAAAAAAAAATCTGCTGCAACACCAATATGGAACACCAGTTTTAATTAAATTTGATTAAACCTCTCAAATCCCATCAGCTAGCAGTCATTGTAACACACAATGAATAAAGACCGTAGGTAGTGGTTGTCAAAGCAGCTCAAAGAGGGATTTTTTTTTTTCTAACTTTGTGCAGCATTGTTAAAAATAATAATACCTAAAGTGTCCTTTTTTAGAAAAATGCTACTTGGTGGGTTGTTTGTCTTTAACAGGCTGAATTTGGTTTCAGGATGATCTGAAGGAATTTTAAGCTTCTGCCAATCAGTAGTAGCAGTTAGCACGTACACCCAAATATGTTGCAAAGGAAAGCAAAAGGTTCAATACGGCTTCTTACCAGGAATATCTATGTTAGCGTATCTGAGCTTGTAAAATCTGTGCAAAATCTTTGGACAGTTGAAACATGGTTTTTCAGACGAGGGTCTCCTCTCCAAAATGCAATCATTCTTTAACACCAACAAATGTCCCGTTCCAATTCTGACACCCTGAAAACACAGGGCAAAAAAAGAAACAATAGCAAGTAATTTTTTTTAATGGGAAAACTGATTTGTGACTTGTTAGGGCATGAGGATGGTGCTTCGTGGCCTTCCAACCCCTAGTTTTACAGAAGACCAACGTATGCCAATTTTTCCCCCCCACTCCATTCTTTTCACCCTCTAAAAATAATTGGTGAGTTAAAAGCAGGGCAAACATTCCCAGCTAGATAAGAACCAAGGTATTTTCAGCAATCAGGATAAACTCTGAAAAATGTACTGGGCTTTTCACACTGGCAGCAGGTATCAAGAAGTCCCAGAAAGTATTAAATGCTTTCTTATGAGAGATCTGGCATTTTTATGTTAATTTTTCAGAGGAGTTGGTTGATGGCAGATGTCTCAATTATAAGACACTTCTAGGGCGATTTTTCTGCTTTACAATTAGGGAATAATAATTGCACCCAGGAGCAATGTGGTGCCAGGTCTCTGCAAAACTGTCGGAGCAGTAAGGGGATGCAAAGCCCACCCTGTTCATGGCAAGATGTTGGCAAATACAGCCAGACTGCTCCGAGTCCAAAAACTCACATCCATTTAGCATAATCCTGACCAGGGAGACAGCAGGCCTGGATGCCATAAGCCCCAAATAACCACATCCATGACCAAGGCTGCAGAGCTGAGTTTGGGACTGACTGAACACTGTCAGCCACCTTCTGCCTCCAGGAGATGCCTGGAGCTGAAAACTGAGAAATCAGAAGTGTTTTGGACATGGGGCTCCTGTCCCTGAAAACTCAAAATGAGTTAAAACCCTGGTCTGCCGATCAGGGCGATGGTAAAATACAGTGGAAAGAACCTGGAGGGAGTAGCCTGGCTCCCGGGAAGTTATCCAGCAAACCCTATGAAAAATTATCCACAACCCCAGGAAAAAAAAAAAATCAAGCAAAATTTAGCCCGGTGGAAGAAGAGCAACCTGTTTCCCATTTTTAAATTTGCAATATTTAAACTTTGGGCACGCATGCTGGACCCCATCAGGTGCTGCAGCACACCTCAGCTTGCTTTAACTATGGCTCTTTTCCTCCAGCTGCAGAGCTCAAAGCGTCATCCACTCCCTAGGGAAGCTCAGCAAGCGATTTGCAGCCCGGTGAGAGGCCAGGCTTGGGTGGCGGCGGCGGGGGGGACAAGGAGCTGGGAGTTTTGCATCCTTTCACCACATTTATTATCCGAGAGTTTAAGGCAAATCCCCTGTGAGCATCTCCCAGTGATACCAAAGTCGGTGAAAAAATTTAAATGACACTGGAGATTTTGCTTCTATCCCCTCTCTGCTGAACTACACTGATCTCATGAGACCCATAGTGGCAATGCTGTGTTTTGGGTGGGTTTGCTATATATACTTATACATATATATATATTTTTTTCATGTAGGTTGAGACAGAACAAAGTGCTGGCACAGCCTGTGATTACTTTTGGAGCTTAAACACCCATTTTTACTGTGAGTCCCTCGTCCTGCAGCAGTAGGACACGAAGGAAGGGCCAGACCCCAACAGCACCATGATAGGGACCAGGATGACACACATCAGAAGTGCCTCTCTGCTGGGGACTCCTCAGTCACATGTGAGCACCAGACCGCCTCCTCTCTTCTCTACTACGCCAGGACAGTCTCCCTGAAAAAAAAAATTAAAAAAAATTAAAAAAAATAAAATCACAGCCCTAGAAGGGTGTGAGCAGTAAGCAAGGAGGAAAGAATGAACATTTATCTGAATTTTTGTTTATAAATGAAAGGCAAGATGACAAACCTGCACACAATAGTCCTATTTTTCTTTTATTTTTTCCTAAAAAGGCATGATGGTCCCTGGAGCTACGACAGGCTGAGCCACTGGTGCTAGGAGCCATCAGCTCTTTCTTGAGCTCTGCTGCTTACTTTGGCTTTCCCTATATAGAAATTAGAAATTATCAATCACAAAGTAACTCTAAGGTGGGGACGTTTGTGATTTCTTGGCGCAGGGGGGAAGGATGAAGAAGTATAGCTGATACTCAGAAAACTTCAGAACTGCAGCGTGGTATAAAGTCACTGGCACATGGTAGTTGAAGGATAGATGGGAGAAGTCAACTTTCCCAGCTTGCAGGTCTCCTGGCCTTTGAGTCATGACCCCTTAGAGCACCTCGTAGTTGGTCTTTAACTGCTCCAAGGTTGTCAGGTCAACTGCCAGAAGTCACATCACAGCTCAACCAGGAACCTGCTATCAGACACCTGAAGAAAATGAGCTGAGCCAAGAGTAAGTGTCCTTAAGCCATGGGAGCATCTGGAATAGCTTTAAGACATTAACTGACACCAAAAAATCCATTACAAGAGCCTGTATCTGAGGCATAGGAAACAGCTTCATACTCTGTTTAGGAATCACAATGTCTCGTACTCTACAAAGAAACCAGCTTAGGTTTAGAGCTCGACACATTGTTTCTGCTTGTGGCAAGGAAAGGGCCAGGTTGCTGGAGAAGCCAGCTGCCCTTGATCCAAAAAGTAACAAGTCCAACTTCCTAACTTTTGATAGAAATCCAGCTTCCCAGCTTCTTACAGATAATCTTTTTAAATTGACCAGGACCCTTTTGGAAACCAGTTTAAGCACAACTAGAACAGCTGCATGAACAGCAAAAGCTGCAAACTAACTCCACATGCATGGAAACAAAAAAAGTATGAAGAAAGTTTTACTTAAATATCAAACTTCTGGATCTCGTCAGTGACCTTTTTGGTCTTTGTCTCTCTTGTCTATCTTGATATAATCATGTATGTGATATCCAGGGGATAAGAAAGTGCTATTAAATCCTACTTTAAGAGCAGAGTAGAAATTAAGTCCAAAACCCCATGGGTATTTAGGGATCCAAATGACCTCTGAAACCTTTGAGAATAAGGCACTTTTGTCTCTTGAGCTCTGCCCAAGGAAAGCAGGTGAGGCTGCCCAGGTAGATCTGCTCGAAAGCCAGATTTGACATCATGTCTCCTGGCATGCCTCACCTCACCCCCCCTTACTGCCTCCCACTCAGAAACAGGACAAAACCGAAGTTCAGGCTGAAACCCCGAACTAACAGGTTTGGTTTAGCTTTAAAGAGAAGCCATTTGCTGCCTAATATCTCTGCTTTATCTGCTCTAATGACACTCATTAGCTTTTAGCCCACGACTCTGCCTCTGCATAACAAAGGAAACATTTTCCTACCCCAAAGCTGAAGGAAAGTTCCTGGAATTCCAAGGGAGGAAGAAAAATAAACACCATTCAATAGTTTAGGATCCTGCCTTGCAACTTTTACAATCGTAATTTTTGTCCTGTGAAAGACCAAGATGTTCTCAAGCCAAAGACCTAGGTGGAAACCAAACTGCCACCTCCTCTCAGGATGCACAACCCCATAACACCTGAATCCGTTCAGCTGCAGCTGGATGAAAGCTTGTGAAACACCACTCCCTGCTTGTGATCTCATGCAAAGACGAGAACAAGATCATCCATACAGGGCATAAATGCAGCGAGAGAACTCTGGTATCCAACATCACAGATCTTTGCCCCTTTACTAACTAAAGGGTTGGTAAGGAAAACAGGATCACAGCGATAAAACAGCATCTTCTTTGCAGCACTCCTAGGGACATCACGGTGTTGTGAGCATTAGGTAACTGCATACCGTTGGGGGGGAGGGGGGTGGAAATCAAACCCTTGCAATATATTGAAAGGACACTGGTTTTACCAAGTTCTTTTACAGTGACTTAAAAATACCTTCCTGTTTCTGATGGAGACCATTGACGTGCTTTAAATGCACAGTATTATCACAGAGAGGTTTAAAGGAGCCCAGAATTTGAAAAGGCAAAGGAGGCTGTCAAAACAGCCCAAATTGAGTTTGCTTGAATAAGCTTTTCAATTTAACAAGGGCAAGAGGATGGAGCAGATTTTTAGGAAGCCCGGAGACCACACCAAACAGCAAGGGATATGCGGAAGGGCCTATGAGGCTGGAAAAAACAGACCGGTGACCCAAACCGGGCTACAGGCTGTTCCTGGACGAGCTCCCCGCTGCCTGGGATGTGCATGGGGGCAGGCCAAGAGAAGACCAGCAAACAGCTACATACCACATGCAACACCATTAGTAATTTATTAATCTGTCACTCAGCATGACTTCCAGCTCTGATGACAAAAAGAAAATGCCCCCAGCGCACGGCTGCCCAGGGGCATCCCTCCCCTCCCCGTGACGGAGGGTGCCAGAAGGCACAAAACAGCCTCCAGCACAACTCATCCACGCTAGAAAACTAGCGTGCCCGCTGCGCTGGGGGAAGGCTGGAGACCGGGCTGTGCCTCTAACACTGCTTTCTGCCTTGTTTTTTGTGTCCGGTTTTTCAAAGTGGGAACAATGCTGGCGACTTCCCCTGCGAGGCTCTGGGAAGCCAGGTGCCCCTGGCTGGGGGGCAGAAGAGCAGAAAAACGGGTGAAGCACTCTTCTTTCCTAACCAGCTGAGAGGGGACGGATGCTCTTCCCCTCCCAGTGACGGCTCCAGAGCAGAGAGCACTTCGAAGGCAGTTTTTGGCGCTCACACAGCGGAGGCTGGTTCAGCAGGGCGTGTAGAGCACCCCATCACAATGCTGGGCACATGGAAAGCCCAAAATCCCAGGCTCTTGCTGCACACAGCCAACCTGAGAGAGCCGGGACAGCACAAGGGGAAGATAAAAACAGCTTTGCTCTACCAAGGATGAGAGATCAAGTCTGTCTAGATGTCTAATACAATATAGCTGGGCAGCTTTCTCTTCTCAGGTCACCAATTTGATCCGAAAAGTCACCCTGCTGCATGTCCTGTGGCAGAGGATATACCCAGACAGAGGCTTTTAAAAAGCTGATTCTTAGAAAAGGGTCAACAGAAAGCAAACGGGGACCCAGTGGCACCATGGTGGCACTCTCCTCCCTGGGATGCAGTGGTCTAGGGCTGTGGTAAGACCAGCGTTGAGATCTTGCTTGAAATAGTCCTGCGCCCCACGTGGCAGGTGATAGCAGAGACAATTTGGAGGCCACAGTGTCTGCAATGGCCCAGGCTCAGGCAGACAAGGCCTCCTCTGGGGTTTTCCCTGCCCCAGAGGAGGATCTGGGCTGCAGCTGCCCAGCGAGAGGGCTGTTGGGATGCAGCCGAGAGAAACGCCCCAGTGTCCAGATGGGGAAGACGTTGCAGTAGGAGGTGTAGCTGATGGCGCATGACTTGTTGAACACTCCAGCAATGTTCTCCTGAGAGAGAAAAAAACAGCAAGGTGGTGTGGGTGAGAGGGGACCCACTGCATCCCTCTCATCCACGCTCCTCAGTGTAGCATCGCCCTCTCTGGGAGCACTTCCCTCTGCCCCACGTGAGCCTTGGGCTGCCGCCTCAGTACCACAAGCGGCCAGTTGTGCATAGCTGCACAGTGCTCGGGACAGCTGCAACACCAGAGGAACCCCTTGGAGAGACGAGAATGGATCTACATACCTGAGGCCAGTCCCCACTGGGCAGCTGTTTATCGATCAACACTTTGATGCCCCTTTCCAGCACACTAATGTCAGGGTACCTGCAAAGCACAGAGATGTAAGCACTTCCAAATCTGGACCGTCCATGTACGCCCATCCACCTCCAGGCTCCCCATGCTTGTCCCCGGCATGCCGAGTGCTTTGGGAAGACCCCTTATGACCCTAGCACACCAGACATTAAGAATATGGCAAAACTGTCCCAGGCCAGGGGCTTGTGGTTGCGACCCAGACTCCTGCTTTGCACGGGCTCCCCTTCCCCCAGGTATCAAGAGTCCCACCAGCCCATGGACCACAGCTCCAGCCAGTCCCTCACCGCAGCAGGCTTGTGACCGACAGCATCTTTCAGGAAATGTCATACGGCCCACGGCCGGGCCCAGGGCCCATGCCAGCTCTTCCCTGTAACTTGGCCTGCGTTTCCTATCTCACTACGCGCTCAGGGCCACGCGGTGTCTGAAGAGGCAAGGGCTGCTCCCACCTGACAGCCATGAGTCCCAGCAGGGCCCAGCACGTATTGTGGATCTGCGACGTGGCACTCTGCACGTACACGCGCTGCTCGCATGACTCAAAGTCTTCTCCCCAGCCACCATCCGCCATCTGCTTGGAGAGCAGGAACTGGCAGGCCCGGGCCACTTCTCTGCACGCAGCCCTGCAAAGATGGGGCAGAGAATCAGATGGGGCTGGGGGCCGAGGAGAGTTTGCACCCACGTGCCCCAGTCAGATGGGAGTCAGGCTCTACCATGCCCATAGTGTGGGGCTGCCCGAGAGTTTGAGGCTCCGGCAGCAAGTGCCCTGGTCATATCACAGGCCTAAGATTGGGAGGAGCAGCACTTGGGCCAGCTAGGGGATCAGCTCAGCCCCACCACGTGGTCCTGCCCCTGCCCAAGAGAGGGGGGCAGGGGAACCGTACTGCCCCTCACTCACCCATCGCGGTATGTGTGCTGCATACTGGCAAATGCCTCCAGGCCAAACCAGGTGCCATAGGTGAAACAAACCCCCCAGCTCCTAGGAGGGAAGGGAGAGCAGTAGTGTCAGGTTTGCACAGCCCAAGGGAGATGTAGGCTGCGACACTGCTGGGGTCAGAGGAAGTGCAGAGCTGGGCAGAGGCACCGGGCCCTGCAGCCGGTGTTTGCTAGGGCACAGCCACATCCAGTCCCACCAGGACTGCTCCCAGCTTGCTCAGGAGCCAGCAGTCACTCAGGAACCAGAGGAGCTGGAGCCACCCCAGCCCTCAGGGGTTGCCCAGGCCTYGTGCAGCGTGCGAGGTGCCTGCTCCATCTGGGCTGGAGGGAAAGGACAGGGGAGCAAAGCACACAGCAGCTGAARGGGGGAGAACGGGCCCCTGCTTGCCTTTCCCACACATCCTGCCAGCCAGGAGCACTTGCCACCATGGTCCCTCTCATACTGGGGCTGCCGGGGGGAAAGCGAGGCCCCGGGAGCACTGCTTACCCTTCCCACGACCCGTCGGCTCGCTGCGTCCTCCGACAGAAGTCCAGGCCCTTCTGCAGGGTCTCTCTGGTCGGGAGAAAGATGCCTGCTTCAAAAGCAGCCCAAGCTCAGTGGCTGCCTATGCAGCCATCAGTCCCTCTGAGGATTTGGTGGGCCCTTGCTATAAGATGGCTCGAGAAGCAGGACAGCAGACAGGCAGCCTCACGGTCCCCATGGGATCTCACAGGCAAATCAYGCACCACTTGGATGCTTTTCTGCCACGAGCTGGCACACAACAGGAAACCCAGCCAGCAACTGGTTGCAAGATCGAGGCAACCGCTAAGTGAAGAGACAGGCAGCTTCTTCACCAGTTCCCCCCTGCCTCATGCCATGAAGACAAATGGCCTGCGCGCCGCTCCTTGAGCCAGGCTAGGCCCCAGTCTCTTACAGGGAGCTCTGGTTTGGAGACGTCAGCAGCATCCCAGCCTTGAATGTGCCAAGGGCAGCTGCATGCCAACACAGAGGTCCCTGACAAGGCTCAACAGGGCCTGTCTTAACTGGGGCCATGGCAGGCAGCATGGGTCACTGCAGCCTGTTTTCCCCCTGCCCCACTCTCCTCTCAGTGTCTCACCTGATCTCTAGGGCTCTGTGCTCAGGGAAGACCTCGTGGAAGTGTCTGAGTGCCTGCATGACGGCCGACGTGCACTCCACGTAGGTGTAGTCAATCATGATGTCACCTGCCGGGGGGAGGAGGACAGCAATGCAACAGCCCCTCTGCTGGGCAGCTCTCCCTGCAGCACGCTGCCGACCCCTTCCCTGGTCCCAGCGCACGCTCATCCCGCGGAGGGACCTGGGGCCAAGCCAGGCACCCGCTGGGCACGGCAGGGCCAGCCCCCTTTGCAGCGGGCGGGACAACCCGCCCCACGCAGCTCCCCTTACCAAACACCTCCGAGGGGTTCAGCAGCTCCAGTAAGCGACCTCCTCGCTTGGTTTCATAGGTGGCAAAGCCTCCATCGGAGTTTCTCATGCTCAGCAACTGCCCGGACAAGCAGAGAGTGGGGACCGGACTGGCCCACAGGCAGCGCCACCCCAGTCCACCCCCGAGCCAGGTGTGAGGACAGAGTCAAGCCCACAAGTCCACAGGGCTGGCAAATAACTCACATCCCAACCCACAGCCATAGGCACACCCAAGCTGGACCACCACTCCAGAGACCTGTATCACAGTAAATATGGTGTCATCGCTATTAGCGGGCCACGGGCCTTGTACCGGCTTATGCAATACCAAGCCTAACAACTCATCAGGCCTTGCCTTCTCCTATTTTAGCTCGGTTTAGCTGGCTGCATTTCCCACAGCCCCAGTTGTTGCAGCACTTACCACATTCACGGCGTCAAAGAGGCGCTCAGAGGGGACGGGCTTGGTTATGAAGGGGCACTTCTCCTGCAGCAGCATCACCGACTTCAGCCCCTCTGCCGTGCAGTCAGCCACGATCCAGCCACAGTCCCGGGTGCTGAAGGGGAAGCCACCCTGGGGAAGGGTCAGGAGGACTCAGCAGCTTCCCCCAGACTTGCTCTCCCCTTGCACAGAGGAAGTCACTGCCCCTCAGTCCCATCCCCTCTGCCCAAATTGCTGCCCCGATCACCCATCCCACAGCAGCCAGCTCCAGCTCTTGTACCTTGTTCATATGGCGATAATATTTCTGGTAGTCGGGTGGGTTCTCTGGGATCTGCAGAGAACAAGAGCAACAGTGAGGGCAGGCAGAAGATCTCTTCAGAGGAAAACAGAGGTATTAAACAGGGCGGTAAGAAGACTCAGAGTCTGCGCAGCCAGCACAACAGAGACACCGCCGACCGGCTCTGCTCACCTGGCTGAACCTGAGGAACTCATGGGCGTTTTGGAGGCACGAYGTGAATTCCGGGAYCTTCTGGGCTTCTGCCTGGAAATGGAGGTACACAGTCAGCACGGAGCTGCGGCYGACACGCATGTCCCTCGGTTAGAAGAGGATGTGCTGGGATCTCGCTGACCTGCTGGTCTAGGTGCAATCAACTCCTGCCCTTCGTATAGCCCTTCCCATAGGTTTGCATTTATACTTCACTCACATCCATCTGACTGTTTCCACTAGCAGCTTCTGCAGCTGGAGCTGAACCGGCCCTTGTTGCTGGTGCTGGAGAGAGGCATTTGCCTGGCCAGGGCCCGCGTGGCAGGGCAGTAACAGGTCAACAGCTCTGAGCAGGAGCGTGTTCACCCAGCCCTGGTGTGCAATGTGATGCCAGGATCYGCACAGCGGGGCTCTGAGGGGATGTGCAATAGGAACCAGCAGTATTTGGGGATGGCCCAGGAGAGGCCACTCGCCTGAGGAAGCACACAGCCCTGAAGGGAGCATTACCTCCAGAAAGGCTTGAACGGCAAAGGCAGTATCCCAGAGCTGGGATCCATTTGTCCCCTGGAAGAGAGAGAGTAGGCAGTGAGAGGCAGCTGCCTGTGGCAGGAGGGCAGCCTGCCCTGGCTCTCCGGGGCAGCACCTCCCTCCTGCATTACCCCCGCGAGCTCCCTCCACCTCGCGTCTCAGCTTCGGGGTGTGCAGCACCACAGCTGATGCGCAGGCGCAGAGGGGACAGTCACAGCAGCACAGGGATGGCAAGGGGACAGGAAATGAGGCAGCCAGCACGGCCTGTGCCAGGCACAGCCAGGACAGCAGAGGCAGCCAGGGAGGAGGAGCAGAGGGAGGCAACAGCCAGGAGAGAAGCACAGCAGTGTCCACATGCAGCATCTGAGCAGAGGGGCAGGGGCCTGTGTCACCATGTCTTCCTCCTCCTCCTCCTCTCCCAGCATCTGTGGGGATGAAGGGGACAGAGGCCTCAAGCTGCCCCTCGGCTGACAGCCGGACACAGAGAGGCAGACCAGCAGGACAGAGGCTGCTCACTGCTGGCACAGCCAGGGGAAGTGGCAGTGAGACAGGCAAGGGGAGCTGCTGGGACCTCAGCCCCAACGCAAACAAGCTATTCCACCCCACAGGCTGCCACAGCACGCCTGGGTCCCTCTCAGTCACAGCCGAAATCCCACAGCACTTCACCTGCATCTTCATGCCATCGAGGCCGAGCCTGTGGGAGAAGAGAGCACAGTGCTGCAGCGCAGGCACAGCAAGAGCACTGGGAAGGGGGCTGAAAGCCACAGTGTGCTCACGCAAATGGATCAGAGCCCTGTGCTGTGCCAGGCAGGCCATGTTCAGCCCTTACCAGAGATAGTCCGGGATCCTGGAGACATGCTCTTGGAAAGCCGGGGAGTTCTCCCCATCCACAAACCAGCGAACCAGCATATTGATGGTCTTGGAAATCTGCCAAGAGAACAGTATCATCACTGCCCCGGAGACAGCATCCTCCAGCCCCAGATATGTACAACACTCCCACCGAGCGCATAGCCCTCTAAAGGTCCCAGGCTTCATCCAAACAGCTCAATCTGTTGCGTCACCCTAAGCATGACACTTTGCCCAGCTCAGCCATGAGATTACCCCAGGGCTTCCCCCCAGATCATTTCCTGGACATGGGGAATGTGCCCCTCATCAGGGACAACAGCTGCCCCCATGCCTGCTGCATCTCCTGGGCCCCGTTAGCTGTAAGCTCTTTAGCATTAGGAGCAGCAGCAGTTGTGCCTGAGCAAGATCCACTTGTTATGGTTACAGGTCACACTTGTAGAGGGCTGAGGGATCCCAGCCTGGTCCCTCAAGGGCACAAGAAGGAATAGAGCCAAGGACTGGACTTTTAAAGGGTCATTAGCAAGCGGCCTACCGGGCCAATGCTGATGCACTTAGTGAATCTGTCATCAGCTTTGATGTGGTCGTACAGCTCTGCCACGGCTCGCTCCCGCAGAGACGTGCTGTGGTGGGCTTCGTACACATTCATGATGGCTGCAAGAGAAGAAAGGGACATGTGGTGAAAAACCCATCCTGTGCAGCCAGAGCCACTTGCTGTGGTTGGCTGGGCCACCGCTCACACCGTGACTAGTCGAGGGAAACACGGCGATTACTCTGCCCCAGAGTGGCGCAAGGATCAGGATGCAAGGCCCTGAGGCTCTCACGGAGGCAGAAGCTTGTTGATCACAAGATCAGAGTCTCCGTTACGAATCCAGGATGTGTACTGGTAGCTGGCAGTAGACCCTAGAGAACCCCATGGCACAAGGCAGCCTCAGCTCCATCACCAGCTTGTGCAAGGGCAGTAATATGGCAAGAGCCTTCCCGCCCCAGGCAACACTGTACTCACCATAAGCCACCCCCAGAAGCCAGCTGTGTGGGGTGTACACATCACAGGCAGCCACGTTGTTCCTCTGGGCTGGCCAGTCTATGGTGGCGTAGTCCTGCACGTACAGCTCCTGGCGTGGGAGAACACAGGGCATCAGCCTGGAGGGCTGCGAGCAAACACCCCAAGGCAGCTTATTGCAGGCAGTTGGTTCTGTCTACCTGGACAGAGAGACCACTTCCCCTGTGCAGGCAAGGGCTGTCACTTTGCAACCCGGAGGCTGGCCCCAAGGACATGGCTGGCACAGCAGCAGGTCAGGGAGCCACGTGTCCTTGTTGGGGAGCCTCGCCGGGGTCACCTGCTTACCTGCCGCAAGCTCTGTATGAGCTCATCCTCTTCTGCTGACAGACGCTTGGCGTAACAGTAGCTCATGGGGAGGTAAATCTGGCGGCAGTGACACCAGAGCCGGGACGGGTGGGCTGGGAACCACGTAGGGAGCAGCCTGTTCACAACAGGGAAGGTACTAGCATGAGCGATAGGGAAGGCCAAGGCAGGCACGGAGAGATGATGTGCCGGCAGGGGGATGCCTGGAGCAGAGGGGGCCTTTCCCTATCCCCTGCACCAGGCCCTTTGCTGCCAGTCCAGCTGCAAAGGACAGAAGGGGACGTCCATGCAGCCTGGCCCCACGCAGACCCTCCCCAGCAAGGCTGCTCCCTCCCCACCCGGGCCAGCAGAGACCTTTCTTGGGCAAACTCAGGCAGGGCAGGGAGGACCCTGAGCTCAGAGAGGAGGCAGAGAAGTCTGATCGAGGACACCTCTCCTCCCAGTGCAGTCTTGAAGGCAGAGGCCCAGATTGCCAACTGAATGCATCCGATGACAAAGCTCAAGCAGCCCTTGGCACTGGGCACCCTCCGATTTTCCCCAGGGGAAAACATTAATCAAACTCTTTCCCTCTCTGACACCAAGGGGCTGCTCAGGACCCTCTGAGCGACCGCAAAGGGTATAGGTGGGGGTTAGAGGTGGCAGCCTTACACACAATAAACTCTGTCCTGCTGGGGCCCAGGTCTGGCTGGCCATGAGAGCAGAAGATACCAGTAGCAGAGAGCTGATGGATATATCAGGGTCCCTATGGGTAAAGCTAACAGGGCTGAGCTCCAGCATATCACTTCAGTGCAGCGTTCAGTCCTATCTACCTGCTGGCTGGCCTTGCTGCTGGTCTCCCAGCTCACAAGTGGCTGGAGCAGCCCGGGCTGCAGGTGGGGTGAGCCCCGTAAACACCAACGCTTGGGAGAGCTTGGGGGCCGAGGCTGACAGTGGGACTGGCACCACTCCCCACCTCCACACCGAGGGTAGCACATACCACATCTCTGGGAAGAGCGTGTTCATTCCCTCCCAGCTGTAAACGTTCAAGACRGCCAGCCAAAACTTCCCCCACGAAGGGATTCCCACAGCACCTCCTGCAGAGAGGGATGTTAGCTCTCGGGGTTAATGCAACCATGCCAGTTCCACGCTTTCTCCCACATCGCAGGATCCACCTCTCCCCACATCTGAGAGCGTGCCACCAAGGCTGGGACACATGCCAAAAAACAGCAAGCAGACCATGGCCCAGAAACGAGACATGCTTTCTCAGGCTTAACCTGAAATGCTGGTGCCATCAAGGGCAAGCAAGCACATCAGCTCCTCCACTGCCTGGCAGCCCCCCACGCTCCACTCAGTCCTCGGGGCCAGCCAAGCCTCTCCCGCCGGTGTCCCAGCCCCATGGCTACTGTACCAGGCAGCAGAGCTGACCTTTGCTGTGCAGGTTGACACGGGCCCGCACAACATCAGGGTCGTCTGGCCCAACCCCCAGGATCCTCAGGGCTATGTAGTTGAGCACTGTGCCAAACACCGTCGATTTGTCTTCCACGTGCCTGTCACACGCACACACACACACAGGACAGCCATTAGACACAACCCACTGCACAGGGCTTTCTTTGCCAGGGCAAAATGGGATGCTAGGGATGACTGTGGAAAAGAGACCCAACCTGGGTAGAAACGTTTTTGCTCTGCAATGCCCTGAAACACGTAACGCTTTGGGATAGCGCCAAGGAGATGCAGCTAGGCTCTCTGCTCCAGTGGGCTCTGCGGCAAGGCACATCCCCGGAGTCCTACACAAGCAGTCCAGCGGCCACCCAGAGGTATCACAGCTGCCACCTCCCGCTCCCCAAGCCCAGGTGGATTTGGCAGTAGCTCCAAGTGCCAAATCTTGGAGGTATCACCAGAAAAGACGCCTCTCTGCTACTCACAAGCCCCAGCCGCCGTCCGGGAGCTGCACAGAGCGCAGGTAGCGCACCATCTCCTTCCGAAACCCCTCCGGCAGCTGGATCTTAGCAGTGTAGCAAGTGATGAGGAGCCCTGGAAGATCAGGCAGACTGACTCTTTTACCACGTCCAACACGGTGTGTTTATCTGGCTGAGAAGAGCGTGCCCTCACCAGCCAGCACAGCCCAGGGCCTTGTGACGCTGCACCAAGGCACGACGGGGAGCCATCCCCGCGCTCACCGGTGACACTCCTGCTGACAAGGCAGAGATGTGCCGGGATGTAGCAACACGCTAAATGGGCCCAGCCACGGCCAGTTCGCCCCCTCCTGCCTCAGCAGAGGGAAGGGCCTCCTGCTGGGACACGTCCTGTCCCCAGGCTGCGAGGCTGAGCAACGCCAAGCAGGCCGGGAGCACCTGGGGGCTCCTCCTCACCGCGAGGCGAGACTGCGGGGTCACCCCAGCAGCACGTGGGAGTACCGAGCACCCCACCGCGACCCACCTGGGAGCAGGAAGAGCGGCCCGCCGTAATCGCCAGCCCAGTGCCCGTCCTCGGCCTGCAGGCCGGCGTAGAACCGCATGCCGTTGCGGGCTGCCTCCCGCGCCGTGTGAGCCGCCGGCAAGGGCCGCAGCACCTCATCCTGCGGGGAGACGACACCTCAGCCTCGGTCCCCCTGCCAGATCCGGGGCCCCAGGGGGCACCTCAGCCCCAGGACCCCCCCTCAGCTGGGGACTGGGGGGCACCTCAGCCCCAGGGACCCCCC
>PTFA01000962.1:0-14759 GCA_003342895.1 Casuarius casuarius | reverse complement strand
GGGAAGACCTGACCCCATGAGTCCCACTCTTGGCAAAAGCCAGACCTGCAAGTTGTTTGGCAGCTCCAGGAGGTGCAAGGTGGGATGTCTGAGGGCCAACACCTGCAGCATGATGTCCGTGGTGCCCAGGGCTGCAAGGAGGACAGAGGGCTGTGGCACTTCTTCCCTGGTCCCCCTCAGCCTCAGGAGAGGGGCTTCAATTCCTGCTGCCTCAGAGGGATGCCCATGGCCCTGTGGTSCCCAGGGAGAGGGCCAGGGCAGCAGAGCTGCTGCACAGGGACCAGCTCCTGCTGCTGCTGGTAACAATGTGCTGTCTTTAGGATCTCTCTCCACCCTTGCTACACACCTTGACTTTTAAATGTCCAGCAGACAAAAAAGCCTTTGGGGAGAAGGAGAACTCGATGCACTGCACACACAGGCAAAGAGAGACGCGTAGCAATATTTTCCAAAAGCCACAAGGTGAATCTGGACTAGGAGCTGCTGTTACCTATGCACCAGGCTCCTAATTCTGCAAGGGGTGCGAGCTCCAATAATCAGCCTTCTCACAGGGGGTGGAGTTTCTCCCAGCCAGTCTGGACAAGTTCCTTTTTTGCCCTGTGCCCCAGAGACTGATAAAGTCAGCACACATGATGCCCACGATTAGGTTTAAATAAAGATTTTATTCAGGCAGGAGCAGGTTCTGCTAAGCTGCCTCCAGACCCAGAGTCCCAACACCCACAGGGGGTGGCCAGCTTGCTGGAGCTGGGAACCTCATCTCTTCCAGTTGCTGCTTCTGCTCCGGCAAGTCTTGCCCAGGGAGCTCCTGAATGCTGTGGACACACTCACATTTCAGCACAGAGGGCGGTGAGGTGGGGAGAGTGGGCAAGAGGGAGCTTCCTGAGCCAAAGAAAGAGCCACATGGCTAAGCAGCTGTGAAGGGGCCCGAGTGGGCAAGACAGGTCTGCGAGGGCTGATCCCTGGGAGCGGGGTCTGCAGGACAGAGCAGCCCCAGGGAGCTGGCAGGGGTGTGCGGAGCCACCCAGACTGGCCTGACAAAGCACTCCCAGCAGGAGTGCTGGGAACCTGCAGAGGCCCTGTGCCAGGCAACCTGCTGGCCCCGCAGACCTCCCTGCCCCTGCCTGCCTCATTGAGCAGGGTCAGGGGACTGTGCCCTCCTGCTAGGCCTGCACTGGGCCCAGGGCCAGAGCGGGCTTGTTTGCAGGGCAGGCCAGAAGGTGTGCGTAGAGTTTGCAATGCAGCCCAGCTCTCAGGGCTCACTCCGTGCTGCTCTCATGAGCTTTGCTTCTCTGTCTTTTCCAGGACCTGATGTCAGCATAGGAGGGAGGACTTTCTAGAGGATGGCAGCTCTCTCCCTGGAGCCAGCACAAGCCAGCTACAGTAGGCAATGTTAGAGCTCAGAATGTCTTCTGAGATTTAAGCCGCCCTGTCTGTCTGGGCAGATGGCATTGCCTAAGCAGGTGCTTGATTTTTTTCCACTGCTGTCAAATACAGGCCCAGATGCTTTCCAAGTGAAGTTTTTTGAAAAAGACATACAACCCCCAACCCCTCCCAACCAGCTCCTCAATTCAGATCATGTGTATTCATCGTGTGGGGAAGGAATAGCAGTTGCTCTTCTCTTTGGCAGAAAAACCTGTTTAGGTCACCAACATGATTCCGGTGGGGTTTTAAAGGGACTTTCCAAGCATCGGGTCTGTGTCTGAGGATGGGGGTCTCCATGGGTCCTGGGCAGGAGAGGGCAGGTCTACGAGGCAGTGGGGCCCATGGGGGCTCGAGCAGTGTTCATGTCTTGGTACCCAGCCCTTACTTCTGTGTGCGGAGGCACTGCCTCCAGATGGGGGCACTTCCACTTCAGCCCTGATTTGTTGATGAAGAGGCCCCTTCTCTTTACATCAGCAGCACCATTTCTACTGCCCAGCTGGTGCCTCACAGACCCTCTTTGACATGCTGCTGCCTGCCGGGACAYGGCGATGGGATGGGGACTGGGAATGCACCCACCCTGCAGGGTCAGCTGGGTGGGACATACAGGGCACCTCCAATGCCACACAGCATCGATTTTAACAAAAAGAAAGAAAGGAAAAAAAAAACAACAGGCCCTGCAGGGTCACCTGGGCGCTGCAATGACTTTCACCAGGCCTGTAGCTGCCGCTGCCACTGGAGAGCAGAGCAGGCCAACATCAGTGCTGCACTGCATCTGCCTGCTCTGCTGAGGTGCCCCAAATACCCACCAGCTCTCACATGGCACTGCCCAGGGATCTGTCRTAACCAAATATTCCAAGCCCAGTTTGATTTTATTCAAGTCAAATTGGAAACAGGTTTGAGGGGAAGGGGTAGAGACACATACTGCTTACAGGAGGGGGAGAAAGAGATCTGTTCAGTAATGGAAAAAAGTCTTTCTGTCACTTTTAGATAGTGAGTCGTCACAATACTCTTTTACTGATGGTCCTGCATATTTATCTAGGGCTATCTCATTGCCTAATCAGAACTTTATTAGTTATAGCAGGAAGCATTTATAGTTGGGAGCAGCAGCTGACTCTCTCCCATAATTAGCACCATAGTGGTCAGTGTCAGAGAGCTAATTATGAAGTTCACTTCCACAGACCCTTCTTACAAGAAAGTCAGAATGTTCACAGCAAAACGGAGCTGTGGAAGACTCAGCAGACATGCTTAGTGAGTTCATATCAAGCCAAAGATACTTCCTTGCTGCTCATGTTTCCATCACAGAGCATGGACAGAGCATTTCACAGATGTTAAACATTAAAACATAACTTCAGAAACCACCCAAGGGTTGTAACTTCAGTCTTAAATTCTGTTCATAGCAACTGGAGAAAAAAATATTTCATAATAGGATGAAAAACTATTCAAATACTTTATCRTCAGATCATTAAGATCATTTGAAAARTTGTTTCAGAACCAGGAATGACCATGAAAGCCTGCTGATAGAAATGTGAGCATGTAAGCCTCCAAAGAGATTAAATCCCTAAAAAGCAACCTCTTCAGGGCTTTGCACCTTTGTCTAGGATTGGTGTCTTCCATAGCAGCCCTGGCATGACTCCCAGTACCAGAAACTATGGCTCACATGAAGGTAAAATAAATGAATTGTGAGAAGGTGTTCCCTAAAATTCYGCATGTCCCTAGAACATCCCTTGTCTCCTTAGAGCCTAGAAGAAAGCTCCAGAGCAGACATCTGTTCTAAAACAGAGAAAYAATTCCATTTGGCAGAATTGTTTCATCTTAATAAAATCTGATGAATCAGGTACACAGGTAAAGGACAATACTGTCCCAAGGGAGACACACCAAAGTGACAAAATTAATGCAAAACAACTTCTTTCCATCATGTCCTTAGTCACAGCCTTGTGTTCTGCCAGAAACAATTTCTTTGTTCACTGAGGAAGGCATTAGAGCTTGATGACTCACTGTAGGACAGCAAGTTCTAAAATGGGAAAAAACCTCTGACGCGTAAACTGCAGAGTGCCCGAAATGTCAGGTAGGAAGTTCAAACGGCTGAATAAGCTGGAGATTTATTCATATCTGGTGTACTTCTCCTGAAGTCAAAAGTATGACAATGAAGAATAACCTGTTCTCATTTGAGGRACACCAGGCCCTCCTAAYAAATTTCARTAGAATAATCAGGGTAGGATGAGGTACAGGCTTCATCATAAATGTTCCAGGCCAAAGTCACTTAAATCTTACTTTCACACCTTAGGACAAGATAAAAATGTTCACTGGTAATCCTGAGCCRTGTAAACACTGATTTTTAGGTGACCATTAGCATGTGAAGAAAAGGTAACAAAAGAAAATCTTACTCTTTAAACAGTTTCAMTAACTCTACATATATAAAAATTATCAATATTTCCATGGAGAAGAGTTCAATCCTCTGTTCAGCTCTAATCCTTCTTTCTTTTCAAGCACTTTCTTGATCAAGCCTTTGCTAGATTTACTGCTTGTTGTGATGGACCATGCTBGAGCCTGGAGGAGGTGATCCTTGAATATCAGTGGATGCTCTTGGACCCCCTCTTCCCTCCTGTATTCCCAGGGATTCTTCAAAGCAGCTCCCTGAACAGGCTGAAKTCTGCTCTCCTGAAGTCCATGATCCTGCTTTTTGCCCTGCTTCCTCCTCACAGAACCCTGAACTCCACCATCTCATGGGTGCTGCAGCCAAGACTGCCCCTGAATTTCACATCTCCGATCAGCTCTTCCTTTGTTCTAAGTATGAAGTCCAATGGAGCACCTTCCCTCACTGGCTCCTCCATCACCTATGTTAGGAAGTTGTCATCAGTGTACTCCAGTGAAGTACCCCATGAGGACCAGCGCTTGCAAAAAAAAGGCACTCGGAGGCCTGCACACAGGAAAAAAAGGCACTTGGAGGCCGCTGCACCACAAAAAAGGCACTCGGAGGCATCAGCACCGCCAAAAAAGGCACTCAGTGGATCCTGCACACCAAAAAAGGGCACTCGGAGGCTACTACGCCAGAAAAAAAGGCACTGGGAGGGCCCTGCACCGCAAAAAAAGGCCCTTGGTGTGCGGGAGATAAACGGACAGCACGCCAATCAATATGATTAAATRCTGACACTTTATTAAGCCCGAATAGCATCTTTTATATGCTTTAACCGTGATCCCATGAATCAAACTATACAGTGATTGGTACATGTTCATTTAGCACACACATCTGAACAGTATGTGATTGGATAGCATGACTGTCTATGAGGAGGCAAAGAAACTCCCCTAAGCCCGTAAGTTTCTCACTGAACATCTGGGAGTTGTTTTTCTTGTTCCAAGGACAGCTTCTCACCACATTGCATGCCCTCTAGTAACCTTACCGGTAGGCCGCAAAACCTACTTTCACACTCTTGCTATTAGCATTAGGGCTGGATTGCTCACATGTCCGTTTTCCTCCAGATAATCCTCCACACTCAGTGGACCCTACACCACAAAAAAAAGGCACTCAGAGGCCGCTATATTGCAAAAAAAGGCACTCAGAGGCCCCTGCAAAGCCAAAAGCTTTTGCAGAAATGACCTTGCCAGCACAGCCAGCAGCCGTGGGCCTGCCACTGGCCTGTGAGGCAATGAGGGAGGCAGAAGTGACCTCCTAAGCAGACCAAGAGCCATGGGTGAGGCACTGGCTTCTGAGGCACTGAGGCAGAAGTGGTGTCACAAGCACAGCCAGTAGCCCTGGGCCTGATACTCGCTAAGAAGGCACTGAGTGTTATGGAATTCAGGCCTGTCGGCCAGCATAACAGGGCTCGACCTTAGGTTCCCGCAGAAAAGTTCAGAGTCAAATCAAAACAAATCAGATAATTTTAATCATGCGCGTGCCGTAATTACAGCTCGAGCTGGGTCCCTCCGAAGAGGCAGAGGTGCCATCACAAGCAGAGCATCAGCTATGGGCCTGCCTCTGGCCTAGGAGGCACTGAGGTAGAAGTGAGCTCGGAAGTAGCGCCAGAAGCCATGGGACTGCTCCTGGCCTGTAAGGCACTGAAGCAGAAGTGACCTCACTGCCTCAGCCAGCAGCCATGGCTTTGCCCTTAGCCTCTCACGCACTGAGGGGGAAGTGACTTCACCAGCACAGCCAGCAGCCATGGCCTGCCCATGGCCTGGCCTGGCAGGCCCAGAGGCAGCAGTGACCTCACAAACATAGCCAGGATCAATGGCCTGCCACTGGCCTTGCAGGTACGCAGGCAGAATTGAGTGCAGAAGCACAGCCAGCAGCCAGGAGCCTGCCACCGGCCCTCCAGGCACTGAGGCAGAAGTGACATCACAAGCAGAGCCAGCAGGCAGGGGCCTGCAAGGATCAGAGGAAGCACTAAGGGAGAAGTCACATGACAAGCTGACTGTGTCTTGTGAGGTCACTTGTGCCTCCATGCCTAAAGGGCCAGTGACAGGCCCCTTGCTGCTGGCTCTGCTTGGGAGGGCTATTCTGCCTGCATGCCTCAGAGGCCACTGCCGGCTAATGGCTGTTGCCTGGGCTGCTGGGCTCCCTTCTGCCTGAGAGCCTCACAGGCCAGTGGCAGGCCCCTGGCTGCTGGCTGAGGTAGGCAGCTCACTTCTGCCTCAGTGTCGGAGAAGGCCATGGCTGCGGCTGTGCTTGTCAGGTCACTTCTGCCTCAGGGCAGGAGAGGCACCTGGCAGGCCTGTATGTCCTGGCTGTTCTTCAAAGGTCCCTTCCACCTCCATGTCTTCTAGGCCAGGGGCAGCACGTGGCTGCTGCTCTCCTTGAGATCAATTCTGCCTCTGGGCTTCACAGGCCAATAGGAGGCCCATGCCTCCTGGCTGTGCTTTGGAGGTCACTTCTGCCTCCGTGCCTGAGAGGCAAGTTGCAAGGCCGTGGCTGCTGGCTGTGCTTGTGACCTCACTTCTGCCTCCATTTCTGAGAGGCAAGTTTCAGGCCCAAGGCTGCTGGCCTTTCCTGTGACATCACTTCTGCCTCTGTGTGTTATAGGCCCCCATCACGGCCATGGCTGCTGGCTGTGCTTGTGAGGTCACTTTGACCTTTGAGCCCCTACACCACAAGAAAAAGGCACTCGGAGGCCTGTACATGGGAAAAAAGGCACTCGGAGGCCCCTGCACCTTCTGCCCCTATTTCCAGTGTAGAGGCATCCGAGTGCCTTTTTCTGTGGTGTAGGGGCCACCGAGTGCCTTCTTTCCCAGTGTAGGGGCTTCCGAGTGCCGTTCTTTGTCGTGCAGGGGCTTCTGAGTGCCTTTTTTTGCAGTGTAGCATCCTCCGAGTGCCCTTTTTCCCATGTACAGGCCTCCGAGGGCCTTTTTTCGTAGTGCAGGGCCTGCCGAGTACCTTTTATTGTGCTGTAGGGGCCACCAAGTGCCTTTTTTTGTGGTGCGGGGGCCTCTGAGTGCCTTTTTTTCCGGTGTAGTGGCCTCCAGGGCCTTTTCTTGTGGTGTAGTGGCCTCCGAGTGCCCTTTTCTTCAGTGATGGGGCCTCCAAGTGCCTTTTCTTCAGTGATGGGGCCTCCGAGTGCCTTTTTTCGCAGTGTAGTGGACCCTGAGTGCCCTTTTTTCCAGGTTAGGGTCCCCGGAGTGCCTTTATTTCAGGTGTTGGGGCCTCCAAGTGCCTTTTTTGTGGTGTAGCTTCCTCCGAGTGCCATTTTTTCCAGGTTAGGGGCATCCAAGTGCCTTTTTTGCGGTGTAGCGGCCTCCGAGTGCCCTTTTTGGGGTGCGGGGGTCCTCCAAGTGCCTTTTTTCGCATTGTAGCAGCCTCCGAGTGCATTTTTTTCTGCTGCAGGGGCCTCCGCATGCCTGTTTTTGCAGTGCAGGGGCCTCTGAGTACCTTCTTTTCTGGTGCGGGGTCTCCGAGTGCCTTTTTTTTGCAGTGCAGGGGCCTCTGAGTTCCTTTTTTTGTGGTGTAGTGGCCTCCTAGTGCCTGTTTTTGCAGTGTTGCAGCCTCCGAGTGCCTTCTTTTCCAGTGTAGGGTCTTCCGAATGCCTTCTTTTCCAGTGTAGGGTCTTCCAAGTGCCTTTTTTTGCAGTGTAGTGGCCTCCGAGTGCCCTTTTTTCCAGTGCAGTGGTCTCCGAGTGCCTTTTTTTTTGCGGTGCATGGCTCTGCGAGTGCTTTTTCTCCAGTGCAGTGGCCTCCAAGTGCCTTCTTTTGCATTGTGGTGTCCTCTGAGTACCGTTTTCTGTGGTGCAGTGGTGTCCGAGTGCCTTTTTGTGCAGCGTAGGGTCCTCCGAGTGACTTTTTTTGCTGTGCGGTAGCCTCCAAGTGTGTTTTTTTCCAGTGTAGGGGCCTCTGAATGCCCTTTTTTCCAGTGCAGTGGCCTCCGAGTGGCTTTTTTTGTGGCATAGTCGCCTCTGAGTGCCTTCTTTTCTGGTGCAGTGTCCTCAGAGTGCCTTTTTTTGTGCTGTAGCCACCTCCGAGTGCCTTTTTCCAGTGTACAGGCCTCTGAGTGCCCTTTTTTACAGTGTAGGGGCCTCTGAGTGCCTTTTTTTTGCAGTGCAGGGCCCTCCCAGTACCTTTTTTTGTGGTGCAGGCGCCGCTGAGTACCTTTTTTTTGCAGTGTAGCAGCCTGTGAGTGCCTTTTTGGCCATCCATGGGCCTCCAAGTGCCTGTTTTTCTGGTGCAGAAGCCTCCAACTGCTTTTTTTTTTCCACTGCAGGGGCCTCCGAGTGCCTTTCTTTCTGGTGCAAGAGCCTCCAAGAGCCTTTTTGTGTGGTGTAGGGGCCTCCGAGTGCCTTTTTTTGTATTGTAGCAGCCTCCAAGTACATGTTTTTCTTGTGCAGGGGCCCTCGAGTACCTTTTTTTCTCCCTGCAGGGGCTCCGAGTGCTTTTTTTTTGCGGTGCTCGGTCCCCCAAGTGCCTTTTTTTCCAGTATAGTGTCCTCCGCGTGCATATTTTTGCAGTGCATGGCCTCCTAGTGCCCTTTTTTTTCCCAGTGCTCATGCCTCCAAGTGCCTTTTCTCTATGGTCCTTCAACGTTCTGTGATATCACTTTACCCTCTGCCTGAAATGATATTGTCAGGCCCACCACTGCTGGATGAGATAGTCATGTCACTTCTGCCTCACGGCCTGGTAGGCCAGTCAGGCCCATCAGTCCTTGCTCTGCCTGTGAGGTTGCTTCTGCCTCGGTGCTTGATAGGCCAGTGGCAGGGCTATGCCTCCTGGCTGGGCTTGTGAGGATACTTGTGTCTCCATGCCAAACGGGGCAGTGGCAGGCCCATGGTTGCTGGTTGTGTCTTATGATGTCACTTCGACCTGCATGCCTAATTAGCCATTGCCACACCCATGGCTGCTGGTCTGCTTGGGAGGTCACTTCTTCCTCTGTGCTTGATGCGCCCTGGCAGGCCCAGAGCTGCTGGCTGTGCTTGTGAGGTCCCTTTGACCTCAGTGCCTGATGAGGCACTCCGAGCGCCATGACTCCTGCCTGTGCTTCTGAGCTCACTTCTGCCTCAGTGCCTGATTGGCCAGTGGCAGGCCAATAGCTGCTCGTTGAGTTAGTGAGGTCATTTTTACCAGCAGCCCTAAACTTAGTGCTACGGGATCTTCAGAATCCTCCGTCATAGCCTCTAAGACTACTGACAGCGGAAATTCTTTTTGGGAGACCTTTAGTCACAGCGGGCAACTCAGGCTAAAAACAACCTCTTGGGTGGAGATGAGCAAATTACACTTACAAAAGGTAGGGGAAAAGCTCAGTGGGCCCACTCAGTACCAGGTGACGTG
Organism: Casuarius casuarius; assembly: GCA_003342895.1. Taxonomy (NCBI): domain Eukaryota; kingdom Metazoa; phylum Chordata; class Aves; order Casuariiformes; family Casuariidae; genus Casuarius; species Casuarius casuarius. The sequence continues at coordinate 5,594 of PTFA01000962.1, read as the reverse complement.
CAAGCACACGATATCCAGCCTGGACATAAGGGGTTGGTACAAATATTCACCTGAAAGTCCAAAGTGCAACCAAATCTTGGGAGGCCCCTACACTGTATTGTTGAGTTCTTATTTCACTGTTAAACTTCCAGGTAAAGACAATTGGCTCCAATCAGTCATATGTAAAGCGGCTGAGTGGACCAGAAGCTCTTGGAAGCACCACATGAGCTAAGCCATACAGGACATGTTACAAAGTGTGGCGTGTAACATTTGCTTGTGTTATTAGTTGTTGTCGTGACCTTTGTGCTTGTACTGGCATATTGTTTAACCGCCCTAGCAAAAAAACAACCTGCGGGTAAAATGTGTTGCAGACGAAATCGAGGAGAAGCAATTTGGGAAGCAAATGAGGAACGTTAGTGTTCCTATTTGTATCAAACAGCGCATCCACAGAGTTGACAGCATGTTTCAGTGCCTACCACGTTGAAGGTGAGGCAAATACAGGCAGAAGCCCTGGCGGAGCATCCCATCTGGATAGAAATGGGAACAAGACGTTACCCAAAACTAAGTCTAGTGTGTCACTAACTACAAATTGTAGTGACTCTGGCTGGCCAGGTAAGACATTCCTTGCCTGGTGCCGGAGAGACGATTTTGCTGACAACTTCCGCCTTACATTGCCCGGGTCCCGGCAGACCCTGGTGATGTGTTCTAACGAACGCTCTTGGAATGGGACTGTAACTTGTAAGTCTACTCCATTAGTTCTACCCCGCACTCTCAGGAATGGGCTTTCAACACTCTCTCCCGCTTTAACCGCTTCCCAATGCTCTCCATTTTAACTTTCCCTGCGGTCACTGCAGGAACAGCCCAGCCATCTCCGCAGAGCTCCCACGGAGTTAAATCAACCGGAACACAAAAGTTACTGTTGAACTCTTTGTGGTCTCTAAAACGTGTAGTGTTACTCAGGCAAGAGAGCATGTCTATGATTAAACCATCCTGTCTGCCATTTTTAAATATAGCTTACACCAGATGGCTGGAATGGTTACGCAAGTGGACCTGAAGCGCCAAATGGTGAGAAAGAAAGGATGTCAGTGGTGTTACAGAGCCAGGATTAGGAGTTCTAAATAGCATTGATGCTGAGGCATTAGTGAATAAGTGCCACAAACAGAGATGTGTCTAGATTAGACAAAGCAAAGCCATTACACTCATGCCTATTAACTCTTGGAAGTAATCAGCGGTGCTCATCTCAGATGTCTACCTCAATGGGCACTCGAAGAAGAAAAGATCATCAGCTTCCTTAGTTGCATCAGGAGAAGCTCAAAATAATGTTTCTTTGGCGGGCCATTATATCCAAGCCAAACGGACACAATCCGGACCAGTTGCAACAATCCGGGAAGGCAAGAAAGGGCTCCTACCCAGTGAAATTCGCAAAGCAGGACTCCTTCCAAAGGAGTTCAATATTAAGGAATATTGCACTGCCACCATCTAGAGTTAATCAGAATCAGGCTAGGGCAGCCCCAGGGCATTGCCTCCTGCGCCCCCAGTCGACAATAACACCAGGCCTATTCCCACCTTTCTCCTAAGAGTGCGAAACTGCTCAGACTCTCCCACCTATCAGTTCACATGGATCAGAGCCCTGGGCACGCCAAGCTTGCCTCTGGCAGCCGCACGAGACGTGCCCATCTCGCCATCCTCCCCTGTCGACACTTACACTGCGTCCACTCACAGCTTCCTCCTAAGAACGCCCGCCTGCTCAGCTGCCTGTCCGAACAGCCGACGCTGACAGGCAAGAGCTGTTGCCAAGCAAGCTTGACTTGCATGCGTAGGGCAGCCCCACAGCACGTTCACAGCTGCCTTCCTCGCCGGTCGACACTTACAGCAGGGCTATTCCCACCGAACGCCTAGGCGTGCCACACTGCTCCAACGCCTCCACCGACAGTCAGGGCTCACAGCTAAGAGCTAGTCCCAGGCAAGCTTCCCCTGCATGCCTAAGGCAGTCCCACAAGAGATTAACAGCTTGCCTTCCTTTCCTGTCGACATTAAAAGCACGCCTACTCCCGCCTTCCTCCTAGGAATGCCACATTGCTCAAATGGCTGTCCAACGAGCAAGGGCTGCTGGCAGGAGCTCTGGGCATGCCAAGCTTGCCTCGGGCAGCCGCACAAGACGTACCCATCTCGCCTTCCTCCCCCATCGACAATTACACCAGGTGCACTCACAACTTACCCCTAGGAATGCCAGAGTGCTCAGACGCCTGTCCGAACAGCAAGGGCTGCTAGGCAAGAGCTCTGGGCATGCCAAGCTTCCCTTTGGCAGCCCACAAAATATTCCCTGCTCTCTTCATAGGTGAGGGCCTTTTGGCCTTTGCACCCTGGCTACTCCCAACTTATTCCTAAGAATGCCAAAATGTTCAGATTCCTTTGCGATCAACCAGGGCTCAAAAGCAAGAGCTCGTCCCCACCACACATGACCTGCTAAGCCACGGCAGGCCCACAACACATTCATAGTTGCCTTCCTCGCCTGTCCACATTTAGAGCACCCATACTCACGCCTTACTCCGAGGAGTGCCACACTGCGCAAACACCTCTCTCTCACCTGTCAGTCCTCACAGGCAAGAATTCTGGACACGAGTTGGAAAAGAGCTTCTGGCAGCCCCACAAGATATGCCCAGCTCGCCATTCACTTGTGTCGTCAATCACACCAGGCGTACTCAGCRCTTCCTCCTATGAATGCCAGAATACTCAGTGGCCCGTCCAAGCAGCCAGGGCTCACAGGCAAGAGCACTTCCCAGCCAAGCTTGGCCTTCATCCCTAAGGCCACCGCACAGTATGTTCCTGAGTGGCCATCCTCTCCTGGCGAAACAGAGGGGCTTGCTTGCTCTAAGTGTGGAGGGAAGAGGTGGGCAAACTGCGAACCTGTTGTAGAGCTGCCTTAGATATGCAGATCAAGCCTGTGAGCGCTGGCTGTTTGGACAGCCGTCGGAGCAGTCTGTCGTGCTTAGGAAGAAGCTGTGAGTATGCCTGGTGTAATTGTCGACGGGGGGATGGCGAGCCCGGCTCATTTTGTGGCCCTGCCAGAGACAAGATTCTCCTGCCCAGATCTCTTGCCTGTGAGTGCCGGCTGTCCGGAGAAGCATCTGAGCAGCCGAGCCTTCTTAAGAGTAAGCATGGTGTAATTGTTGATGGGGGAGGATGGCGAAATGTGACTTCCTGTGGGGCTTCCAGAGACAAGCTTGTTGTGCCAAGAACACTCGCCCCTGAGTAATGACAGGGGAGAAAGGCTTCTGAGCAGTGTGCCACTCCTAGCAGTAGGTTGGGAATTGGCGGGCTGTAAGTGTCAGCAGGTGAAGAAGGCAAGTCGTGAACGTGTTGTGGGGCTGCCCTAAGCATGCAGTGCAAGCTTGTTTGGCCAATTTTTTTGCCTGTGAGCTCTGGCTGTTCGGACAGTCGTCTGAGCAGTCTGGCATTCTAGGCGGAAGCTGTGAGTACGCCTGGTGTAATTGTTGATGGGGAGGATGGTGAGACGGGCTCGTTTTGTTGTGCTCCCAGAGACAAGCTTGTCGTGCCCAGCACTCTTGCCCGTGAGTGCCAGCTGCCGGACAGGCGTCTGAGCAGGTGAGCTTTCTAAAGCGTAAGCCTGGTGTAATTATCGACAGGTCTCACAGGCAAGAGAGCTGGACTCCCCCCCCCCAAGATTGCTCTGCATGCTTAGGGCAGCCCAACAACACGTTCACGGTTTGCCTTCTTTGCCGGTCGAATCTTACGAGCTTTCTTAAGAGTATTTGTCGGCAGGGGCACAGACAGGAGAGCTACCCAACCAAGCTTCCTTTTCATGCTTAGGGCAGCCCCACAACACGTTCACAGCTGCCTTCCTCGCCGGTTGACACTTACAGCAGGGCTATTCCCACTGAATGCCTAGGAGTGCCACACTGCTCCAACGCCTCCACCGACAGTCAGGGCTCACAGCTAAGAGCTAGTCCCAGGCAAGCTTCCCCTGCATGCCTAAGGCAGTCCCGTAACAAGATGTAGGCTTGCCTTCCTTTCCTGTCGACATTAAAAGCACTCCAGCTCCCACCTTCCTCCTAGGAATGCCACATTGCTCAAATGGCTGTCCAACGAGCAAAGGCTGCTGGGTATGCCAAGCTTGCCTCGGGCAGCCCGTAAGAAGTACCCATCTTGCCTTCCTCCCCCGTCGACAAATAAACCACGCGTACTCACAGCTTCCTCCTAAGAATGCCAGAGTGCTCAGACGCCTGTCTGAACAGCAAGTGCACAGAGGCAAGAGCTCTGGGCATGCCAAGCTTGCCTTTGGCAGCCCACAAAATATTCCCTGCTCTCTTCCTAGGTGAGCGCCTTTTTGGCCCTTTACACCATGGCTACTCACAAGCYTTGCYCCTGAGAATGCCGGCCAGCTCAGACACCCGTCGTGGCAGAAGTGGAATCAGAGGGAAGAGCTCTGGGCACTACAGGCTTGCCTCAGGCAGCCTGACAAAAAGTCCAGGTCTCACTTTCATGCCCTGTGGACACTTACAGCAGGACTCTTCCCACATCACTCCTGGGATTGCCACAGGTATCACACGCCTCTCCCACTTGTCAGCACTCACAGGCAAGAGCTCTGGGCACACCAACCTTGCGTTCAGCAGCCTCGCAGAATTCTCCATCTCGCCATCCTCCCCATCCATAATAAGATCAGGCCAACTCAAAGCTTCTTCCTAAGAATGCCAGAAGACTCAGACACCCGTCCAAACAGCCAGGGCTCACAGGCAAGAGCTCTTCCCAACCAAGCTTGACCTTCATCTCTAAGGCCGCTGCACAGCATGTTCACGGAGGAGGGCCTTCCTTTCCTGGCGAGACTTACGGCAGGGCTTGCCTGCTCTAAATGTGCCGAGGAGAGGCAGGTAAACTGCAAACCTCTTGTAGGGCTGCCTTAGATACGCAGATCGAGCTTGTGAGTTCTGGCTGTTCGGACGGGCCACTGAATATTCTGACATTCTTAGGAGGAAGCTGTGAGGATGGCTGATGTAATTGTCAATGGTGGAGGATCGCAAGATGGGCTCGTTTTGTTGTGCTGCCAGAGACAGGCTCGTCGTGCCCAGAGCGCTCTTGCCTGTGAGTGCCCGCTGTCCAGAGCAGGTTCTGACTAGGAGAGGTTTCTAAAGAGTTAGTCTGGTGTAATTGTTGATGGGGAGGATGGCGAAAAGTGGACGTCCTGTGGGGCTGCCAGAGACAGGCTTGTCCTGTGCCCAGAACGCTCACCTGTGAATACTCACAGAGAGAAAAGCGTTTGAACAGTGTGGCACTCTGAGCAGTATGTTGGGACTAGGCAGGCTGTAAGTGTCAGCAGGCGAAGGCGACAAACTGTGATCGTGTTGGGGAGCTGTCATAGGTCAAATGAGATCAAAGCAGCCTGAGTGCCTCCTAGGCCAGCGGCAGCCTCATGGCTGCTGGCTGTGCTTGTGAGGTCACAGCAGCCTCCGTGCCTCATAGGTTAGTGGCAGGCTCAGGGCTGCTGGCTGTGCTTGTGAGGTCAAAGCAGTCTCAGTGCCTCCTAGGCCAGTGGCAGGCTCATGGCTGCTGGCTGTGCTTGAGAGGTCACAGCAGCCTCAGTGCCTCTGAGGCCAGTG
>PTFA01000097.1:3571576-3594790 GCA_003342895.1 Casuarius casuarius | reverse complement strand
TGAACCCGAACCCTAACCCTAACCCTAAGCCTCACCCTCGCTGGCGCTCAGCCATTCTGGGGATGCTCCTAAGTGGTGTCCTGGAAAAGGCAGTCCCAGGACAGCTGTTCTGGCAGGCTTTTCCTTCCCTTGGAGGCCCCTTTTCAGTGGCACTCCAGCTGCAGCTCTAGGCTCTTTCTAGCTCTGAAACCTAACCCTAACCCTAACCCTAAGCCTAACCCTCGCTGGCGCTCAGCCAAGTTGAGGACACCCATACGTGGTCCCTTGGAAAAAGTAGTCTCAGGACAATTGTTCTGGCAGGCTTTCCCTTCCCTTGGAGGCCCCTTTTCAAGGGCAGTCCAGCCACAGCTCTATGCTCTGTCTTTCTCTGAACCCTAACCCTAACCCTAACCCTCGCTGGTGCTCAGCCATTCTGGGGATGCTCCTAAGTGGTGCCCTGGAAAAGGGGGTCCCAGGACCATTTTTCTGGGAGGGTTTTCCTTCCCTTGGAGGACCCTTTTCAGGGGCAGTCCAGCCGCACATCTACGCTCTCTCTCTCTCTGAACCCTAACCCAAGGCCTAACACTAACCCTTGTGTGGGCTTAGTCAAGTCAAGGACAGCCATGAGTGGTGCCCTGGAAAAGGCAGTCCCAGGACAATTGTGCTGCCGGGTTTTTCTTCCCTTGGAGGCCCCTTTTCAGGGGCAATCCAGCTGCAGCTCTACGCTCTGTCTCTCTCTGAACCCTAACCCTCGCTGGTGCTCAGCCAAGTTGAGGACACCCATACATGGTCCCTTGGAAAAGGGGGTTGCAGGACAATTGTTATGGGAGGGTTTTCCTTCCCCTGGAGGCCCCTTTTCAAGGGCAGTCCAGCTGCAGCTCTACACTTTGTCTCGCTCTGAAACCTAACCCTAAGCCTAACACTATCCGTAGTCCATACTCAGTCAGGTCGAGTTGAGCCTTCAGTGGTGCCCTGAAAGGTTGTCCCAGGACAGCTGTTCTGGCAGGGTTTACCTTCCCTTGGAGAACCCTTTTCAGTGGCAGTCCAGCCACAGCTCTACGCTCTGTCTCTCTCTCAACCCTAACCCTAACTCTAAAACTCGTTAGTCTTCAGCCAAGTCGAGGGTGCCCTTAAGTGGTGCCCTGGAAAAGGCTGTCCGAGGACAGTTGTTCAGGGAGCGTTTTCATTCCCTTGGAGGCCCCTTTTCAGGGGCACTCCAGCTGCAGCTCCAGGCTCTGTCTAGCTCTGAAACCTAACCCTAACCCTCGTTGGCACTCAGCCAAGTCAAGGACGCCCATACACGGTCCCTTGGAAAAGGTTGTTGCAGGACAGTTGTTATGGGAGGGTTTTCCTTCCCCTGGAGGCCCTTTTTCAGTGGCAGTCCAGCCGCAGCTCTATGCTCTGTCTCTCTATGAACCCTACTTAGTGTTGAGGACAGCAATACCTAGTCCCCTGGAAGGGGCTTTCCCAGGACTATTGTTCTGGGAGGGTTTTCTTTGCCTTGGAGGCTCCTTTTCAGGGGTAGTCCAATCACAGTTGTATGCTCTGTCTCTTTCTGAACCCTAACCCTAATCCTAGCTGTACTCAGTCAGGTTGAGTTGAGCCTTAAGTGTTGCCCTTGAAAAGGTTGTCCCATGACTATTGTTCTGGCAGGGTTTTCCTTCCCTTGGAGGCCCCTTTTCAGGGGCACTCCAGCCGCAGCTCTACGCTCTCTCTCTCTCTCTGAACCCTAACCCTCATGTGGCCTTAGCTAAAGCAAGGCACCCATATGTGGTGCACTTGAAATTGTCGTCACAGCAAAAATGTCTTGGCTGTGCTTCACTTCTATTGGAATCTTCTCTTCAGTGGCAGTCCACCTGCATCTCTACACTTTGTCTCTGTCTGAACCCTATCCCTAATTATAACTGAAATCCTAAGTCTAGTGTGAGCTGAGCCTAGGGAAGGCCTTTCAGGGAAGCAATTGCAGCAAACATTGTCACACGATAATTTTTTTTTCAGCCCGTACTTCCTTATGAAGGCCCTTCTCAGCCCCATTTGCACTGGATCTCTAGGTTTTACTTCTTTCCCAGCCCTGCTCCTATCCCTTCCCCTAACTCGTTCCAGAACCCTCCAATTTGGCTTTGGCTTCTTATCAGCCCAGAGGCCCCATCCATAGGTCTCAATGAATCAAGTGGCAGAAGAGAATTCTTCGAGCACTCTACGCCTTCTTTTGGGAGCTGCTTTGCAGCTCTCCTCCCACTGGACCTCAGGTCTTCATCTCTCTTCCTATCCTAACTCTCCTCTTCCTGATGTAGTTCCTAGATTTTATCCCACTTCTGTTTCAATTCTTTCTCTATTTTATTTGCTACAGTGAAGCAGGACAGTTAGTATTGACAAATACATTGTCATGCTTACCTGTTGAAGTTGCCTTTTCAGCTAATATAACAAGGTCGGGTTGATCATGTCTCTAAATCTGTGCTGCATCCCCTGCTGTTTTTGGAGCTTCCGTGAAGTCTCTGAACGGAGGTGGCAGTGCAATACCAATCTGATTCCAGAGACAGCAGCTGAGAGCTGTAGGACACAGGCTAGGATGCAAGCTTGCCTCAGGATTTCCCTCACAGGTGCTGCTTGCTAAGAACATCTGCACCTGAACCTAAGCTACCCTTATGTAGGCTAATACAGTTGTGGTAGCTGAGAGATTGCTGTTGCAAGTGGGCTTCCCTCTTAAGATAGCAAAACATACAGATAATTTGCCAGCATTAGGTGTCACACTTCTGCAATTGAAGTACTCATGCAACCAGTTTGGGTACACTTCTGTAAGTTGCAGTCATGGCTGACTGCACAACAAACAAGAACAGAGGCAGTGTTTCAGGCTGCCTGCAAATTCAGGAAGACAGCATGCATCTCTTTACAGAACCATGTTCCTTGTGCGTGCGAAGGCCAGAGACTCACTTTGTCGATGAAGTATCTGATGCTGCAAAATCTGAATGTCAGGTGGCCTGAAGATATTTCGGGTGAACTGAGTGTTTAACATCAATGTACTGTAATCTGTCATGGAAAGGATTTGGGGTTGAATTAACAAGATGGGGAGAGATAACAGGATAGAGATCACTTTTTCATGGAACAGCTTCCTTCTCCACTACACAGGTCTTGGCATCAAGAAGCTAATTGATGGCAGCACCTCTGTCAGGAATGATACCTGCTCTGCTATCTCATATCAGTGTCCTTTATGTACTGGTTGGACCAAATGTGATCTGGGTCCTGTACACCCAGTGATTTCTAACGTGCATTTTGCCCCCAGCCTGCCACAAAATACAGATCTGTGCTCTGCTGTCTAAGCCTTATTTACAGAAATAAAGTTCTCATTTTTGTGGAGGTAAATATGACCTAAATGGAGTAGGCATGGTGACATCTGCAAACGTGTCATAAAGATAATACAGAGAAGTGTCAGCTGCCTTGTTCCTCTTCCTGGAGCGTTAACTTTAAAATCTGACCGTGAAAATATGACTGCCAACACCATTAACTGCTCCATTACTGATTTGTGTTCAACTCTGTACCACCCTGCTACGGTGCAAGCAATACAGGAACCAGATAATTTAAAGGTAGCCTGGGTATCTGTGTAAGCTGCACACACAGTCTCTCCTGCTAAGGTGATTATCGCACAACCCCAAATCACTGTTCCAGGTATAAAAACCATCTGCCCCTAACCATGTGCCAAAATCTCCTGCCTTTTCTTAACAGTGTTTTATACAATGAAGCTTTTTCAATACTAAATTCTCTAGTATGTTGCAAATTTAAACTGCTGAATACAACATAATAAATTAAAATTAATACCAAATTCAATATGCAAGGGAGGCAGCAGTGAGTTCAGTGTCAAACACCATTCAGTACAATCCCCATTCCTTACCTCAGCTGAGACTGCTGCAGAACATCCTGTCTGCTGTCCTGGGGCCTAGCAATTCACAGAGAGCACAATTAGTGAGATTTCACAGGCAAGGTCAGCAGCGTTAATAGCCCTCGTAGCAGCTGTCCTCTTGCAGTTGTGAAGGGCGGAGAAGCATGGCAGCTTTGTGGAGAGAGAAATAATGTGTTTCATTAGACCAGTTGATAAGGCTGAAAAATGTTTCAGGCGCAAGACACTCTTCTCAAGTCTCTAAAATAGCACTTGAATTTTTTTTTCCAGTTGTATCAGTCTCATAAAAGATGTTGTCTCTCCCCGTACACCTTCTGTTGCCAAAAGCATCTGGGCACAGGTGGGCATAAAGTTCCCACTAGGCAGACAAAGTTGGTGTCTGGGTTTGTCCCGAACTGCCTGAGTGCTGCGCAGGGTGACGCAGAGGAGCCCTTTGAGCATTTCCCTGGGTATGTGCTGAATGCCAGGTCTCACTCCTGCAGATTGCAGCAGGGTATCAGACATCCATCCTTCCAGCCTGATCAGAGCCCTAGCAATCCCAAGGGACTTTAACCTCCTCATCTTACCCACCTCTCAGCTCTGTCTGCTTGCAAAAGCTGCTGGATAAGCTACCATAGCAAAAGGTGTTTGCCTGGTGAAGGTGCCCGAATACCCCAGCACACGCAGGGGCATGAGAACAGGTCGACACAGGCTTGGCAACTCCTGCCATCTAAACAGAAAAGATGGTTAGTCTGCTGAGGAGCTGGTATCAAGGCAGGGAAAGCCCTGATGTGCTGGAAATTACTGACAGGTGTTCCCTCTAGCTCAGCCATGCTTTGATCCTGCATACAAGAAATGCAGCTAAAACTTACTCATTGCAAGCTTCCTCTCCTGTGTTCCTTGCTGTCCACTACCTTCCAGTTCCAGGTTCAAATTGATCCCAACACTTCTTTTGTAAATGCTACTAAATGGATAAGGAAAGCAAAACAAACATTAGGCTATGTGTGAGATGCTGGAGAGAGTCTGAAGGTCCCAATGGCTTGTTATACACACCTGTGGCTTCAGCCTCACAGGTTCATCTTTAATTTGAAAAAAATTGCCTCTCCTGCCAATAAAGTTACAAGACAGCCCCTGTGATGTTAACAGAGCCAGATACAGATCATATTTTTTCATTGCCACTTGCCAGTGTTGTTCAAAATGTCTTTTCTAAACTAAACACAGAAATTAGAAATGGGGGGAAAAAACCCTCTGAATTCCACCTTGTCTGTTCATTCAGCAAATAAAAGATTGCTTTGTCCTAAACAAGTTTGAAATATCCCAATCAATAAAGCATGCATTGCTTCTCTTGGGAAGAGTGTTCTCCAGACTTATAATATATGTATGGCACGTCTATATAGGAAAATTGACCGCAACTGCTATCTCAGCTCTGCCAATATAATTCCCTCGTGTTGACACTGTATTCCAAAATAAAAGTGATTTATTCTCAGATAATCACATAGTTCTGTGATAGTTGCTCTGGTCAATCTCCCTAGGTAGAGTCTGTCTAGAGCATGGCAATGGTTTTGACAAGTGCTTTGAATAAAAGCTTGCTTAAGTGAAAAAACTGCCACAGCTGTGCCTGCCTACCTGCCTCACACGGATGCTCTACTTAGGGGTAAAGGTGCTTTAAAGGTTTAGGTGATTTAGAGATTCCAGAGTAAAGGTGATAATTAATAGGCTAGCAGGGGCCTTTGCGACAGTGTAGCCTGGCCTCTTGAAAAACACCAGCCTTGGACTTGCCTGAATTAATTCCTGTTTGATTTAAAGCTGATCTTTTAGGGAGAAAAAAACCCAATCTTGATTAAAAACATTTCAGGGAATACAGAATTCAGTAGGACATTAGCAAAATCATTCCAGTGTCTGATTGCTTTCCCACTAAATAACGTGCATTCTTTTTTCATGTTTAGAGTTGCCTAGCTCAAGGTTTCAACATCTGGATTTTGTTACAATTTTATCACACATGCAAGCACTTATAGACATACCAAGTTACCCTTTAACCTAGTTTTTGATAAGTTAAAATATATTTAACTTCCCTATAGAACATGTTTAATTTGCTATAGCAACAGCACTTGACTTCCTCATGTGGAAAGGACCTAGGTATTTTTCTGCCCTGCTATCTGGTGTATATTCACACAAATATAACAAAGGATCAGCACAGGATTATTTCTCATCATGCTCTTGGAGAGAGTTGGTTCATGTTCTTTCAGTGTTTGCAAAATGAAGTTATCACTGGTGTAGGTCTCAAACTGGAAAATGAGCAGCTTTGACAGGTTCTTGATACTGGGAAATCTGACTGTCCCTGTAGTGTCCTTGCTCTCATGTCCAGAGAGGTACCTGCGCTCTGCCTGCCTGCGGCATTCCCTCCTGAGCAGGCAGGGGCTGGCATGCACACAGCTTCATGTGCACTCCTACAACTCATTTAATCTTTTCCTATGTTAACAAAAAAACTTTAAAAATATGACAGGCGTTATTCCCCTGAGGAGAACTCTTCCCTTCCCCCCCCCAAATTATGTGACCTGCATAAAAGCAAGCAAATCAGCAATAAAGAGCTGATACCTGGCTGATAAAATAGCAATACACTTCTGGGCAGTGGTCAAACCCCGTGGGGAGTCAGCATATAAACTTCATTTCCTAGCCACACGAGAGAAGGTATCTTGAAAGTGCCAACCAGCTTGTTAATGTGGAAATAGGGCGGTTTTAAGTCATGCTGAATAGCAAACAAAGTAGCAGAAAAATTCATGAGTCTTAGGCATTTCTGGGTCTTCAGGAAGAAACCCCTTTGGGATCAAAAATAGGCCACATTCCACTACCTCTGTACTTCTGTAAGGGAAATGGGAAGAAACCAGCTCACCAGTGAGGTAACTGCTGTACGCTTAAGGATTTATTGTTCCTTGTGTATATGGGTATCTGATTTCCAGTTACTACAAACATCCCTGATGCACACATTTGGGCACTGATTGCAGTGTGTGGAGTATGTTGGTAGATGATTGCAGAGTAAGGGTCTTACAAGTCAAAGTATCTATCTATATGTATAAACATACACATATATACATACATGTATATATGTCTATGTGTGTCTGTACACAGCATATGAGTGAGTATGTGTGTATACACAGAATCAGTGTGAACCTGTAATGGAACCCAAGCAGAGACTAAAAACCCAGGAGGGTTCACTCAGTCACAGGTGTATTACTTTACTAGACCTACCAGTGATTCGTCTATATTGCTATGTATGTCATCGCAGGGGCAGCAAGTTTGGAATTAGCTTGAGGCTTTAATGTTCCATCTTTCAACAGCAGATATTCCCTGGTAATAACAGGCCTCAGTAATCACACCATTTTGCATTTGTTGATGGTACAGGAAAAGGAAGCCAATGCAAACTCCAAGCCTGCTTCATCTGATCAGAACAGGCAGATCAGGTATCTGTGAGGCAGTAAACATGAATCAGGGTGAGAGAATATAGAAATCGCATAGTATCTTTCTAAAACAATACCTATTTCTAATGCCAACATTCCCCGTTATGATACAACATCTTTCCAGAACCTTCTTGGTTGATAGGAGAAATGGGTTGCGGCAGGTAATGCTACAGTCACCTCTCCATTGTGCAGGACAATAGGTGCCTCTGTATTCATACAACAGAAAAACATGGATCATCTGGGGACCCCAATGTAGAGATGTCCTCATGTCAACACAAAAGGGAAACAGATTTGGTCCAGCTGGATTCATTAGTTACAGCTTTGTACTAGCCTTGTTGACCCAAGTAGCTGCTGCAAAGACACATGCCTGCACCACACTGCCCAGCTCCAGGAGCTCTTGGATCCAGCCACACCCAGGTCAGACACCTGGCTGGACCCCAGGGCAGGGGGGGACCTCATGCAGAGTCAGCTCAGGCTCAGCCCAGAAGGGGCTAGTTCCCCACTGGATCCAAACTGGATCTATAAAAGAGCTCCTGCAGTGTCTGTGCACTTCAGCCTCCTTATTTCTGGTGCCAGGACCCTGGAGCAGGAACACTGATTCGGCTCTGGAGGAGCCAGTGTGGAGGCAGTGGGGCCCAGCAGGACCTCTACATGGGGCTGTGTGCCAGGCTAAGGCAGCTAATGGTTTCCAGACCTGAGCTGGTTCTGGGGCAGTACAGGTGCCCCTCAGCTAATACATGCTACTATATTTCAACTGTTTCTGCATCTGAGGCTTGCTTAATCCCCAGCCTGGATAACTGGAAGATGAATGCATGAGAAATGGTTAATGAAGGTTTCCCCGGCTTTGTTGTTCTTTGCAAATTCCTGATCTCTGTGCTGTTAGCTGAGCAGTCTCTTCACAGGAGCCCCTGCTGAGCTGCCTCAGTGTGACAAACTGCTACAACCCCAGTTCATTCCTAGGAGAAGTCTCTCCCCTTCTCCTCCAAACATTGGTCTCCTCAGGACTCCTGCCTACATGAAATTGCAGTGATCTGCTTTGACCCTGCGCAGAGGCTGGAGGTGGGGGGAACAGGAAAGTTCCTTCCACCCTCACATTAATGCATCACCATTTGGCAAATCTCTAAGTCTAGATCCTTCATCTATCCAGCTCCCCCAGTATAAAAGTTAAGCTCTGCCTGAAACATTAACACCTTAAACCACTGAACAATTTGTACCAGAGGTTTTGGAGAGAGTGACTTGGCTTATAAAGTGTAGTTGTGGTAAAAGTGACACTAGAGGGCAGGGCAGACACACAGTTGGAGCCTTCCCAGACAGGGATGGACAAGACTGGGCCAAGGCTGGAGCTGGACTGCGCTGCCCTGGGCAGGACTTGGGCAGGGCTGGAGAGGAGCCCGACCTGCCGTCCTGCTTTGCCTCCCCACTGCCAGCTGTGGGAGGTGAGAGTGGGTGCGCACGTGCAGTGAAGGCCATGAGCACTGCAGTTCCTTTCCTGCGTGCTGTGGGGATGCTAACGCATGAGGCACATCTCTAGCGGCCAGCTCTGTATTTCCCCACTAATTACCTGGCCTCTATCATCTTCTCAGCCTTCTCTCCAAGAATGGTGTAAAAATCAGACCCCAAGAATTCCTGGTGTCAGCTTAGAAATCACACCACCACAAAAAGCAACATAGGTTTTATGTATACCCTGTGGTTCCTGAGCATTTACCATGCGCTTCTGGGGCACCCTCTGCTATCCACCTCATCCCTGTGGACAGCAGCAGCCTCTCCTTCCTCACTGCAACGGGGAGATGGAGATGGAGAGACCCAGGCTGCCCGGGACCCAAATGTCTGCATGGCAGAAATGACTCAACAAGGGGAGGAAACTGGTAGGCAGTGGCAGAAAAGTAAGAAGTTAGCCATGAGGAAGCTGCTGTTTAGCCTTCCTGGCTTTCAGGAACAGGAGATAACCTTGAAGGAAGGTGCATCTCTGCACATACCAGGATGGCCCAGGATAAAGAGGGATAGCTGGGCTGCTCATTTGTTGCTCTTTCAAAGGCCAGAAAGCTGAAACCTGAAGATTCCTTGGAAATGAATGGATACTTCCACCCTTCCTGCTATTTCTTTGAAAACTTTTCTCCTCCCTGAGCCATGCTGAGATCCTTACCTGATTCCATGTCTCTGAGAGCTAGGACTTGGTCAAAACACAGCACTGCAGCATCCGTGCATGGCCACACAGCCCCTGCTCCCTAGCGGATGCATGCCAAGGACTGCCATTGAGCTCCCCATCACCTGCAGCCAGCTGCCAGGGCACCGCTGCCTGCTGCCCGCACATCCCCCTCTGGTACTTGACAAGTTTGCTCGGTGACTCAGAGCATTTCAAATGCTTGTTTTCCACACTGTCGATCGCAGCACAATAAATTGGCAAGCGCACTTCTGCAGGCAGTGCCGTCTCCCTTCATCTGGGCCAGCGTGGGGCAGGCAGCATCAGGGTCTGCCAGACCAGGGTGGTGAGGGGAAGCTCTTGGGAAAGCATCTACTTGCAGCAGCTCCGGAGCAGCCCGATTGCAGCACTGCTGTGCTCTCTGCTCAGGCTCGGAAACAGTCCTGCTGCCTCAGTCTCCAAACTTCTGCAAAACCCTCAGCACCTGTCTGTGAATAACACCAGACTGGCAGTGACTTATTAACATTCCCACCACAGAGAAGAGAAGTGAAGCAAGCTGCCGCTGCCCCACTTGGGCAAGGACTAGTGGGCTGCACCGTGCAGCCCCCGCTGAGGTGGCCACTCTGCTGCAGCGCCTGGATCAAGCACGCCAGCCATGGCCCAGCTCCCCAAGAGCACAGCAGGCAGGTAGCAAGCTGATGATTTATGAGACAGGCCCTTGGAAACTCTCCGAACCCAGTGCTTAAGTGCTTCTGAATGGCAGCATTAATTACTATTAAAAACACACATTTATATCTCTCTCACCTGCTTTAAATCCTGTGAAATTAGATTCCCTACCCATCCCCTCCAGCCTTGGTGGCAGCTCAGGGTGTTTTATAGGCCTATAAAGCCTTGCAGTACCTGCTGTCTGCATGGGCTCTTATTTACGAGGGTTTTAACAGGCTTCCTGGCTGTACAGTCTGAGCCTCCTGATTATTTCACTTCTGTTTCCCTTGAAGGGAATAATCCCCTTGGCCACTATTCCTTATAGTTTCTTTTTGCAGGCAGTGGTTGATGCAGAAAGCATCTGCTATCTGCTGCTGCAGAACAGGTGGGGAAGGGAGGGAAAGCTATATCGGGGCCCTGGGCACTGAAGAGACCCCTTGCTGCCTTGTTTCCCTGGGTGTTTCCTGGGGTGGGGAAGGCCACAGCAGCAGGGAGTTTCCCATGATCACAGCGCCTTCCATGCTCCCAGCAGGGGAACTGTGCTTGATGGGCAGTGAGACACGCAGACCCAGGCAAAGTCACTTCACAATTTAGTTTTGGATGCTCAGAGGAAGACATCTTGCTGATACTTTGGAGCCCCCACAATTTCTGCTGAAGCTGGGGAAGTACCTAGGCACACCAGCACAAGAGGCAACAGCAGTACATGGTGGGCAGGGCACCAGAAAGTAGGTGCATATGACAGTTTCGCCTAGCCTCTGTGATTTTTTTGTAGAAAATGGATTTAGTGAGACAAGCACCTTGTGGGAGTATTATGCATGTCCTTGTCTGCTTACTTGTTACAGCAGACCCATGCCAGATATCACCAGAACTTAGCCAGGCACCTCCCAGCGCTGGAAGATGAGCAGCCCTAAAATCCTAGATTTACTGAAAACGGAGATAACAGTTTGTATATGTGTGAAGTTATGCTTCTGTAGGCAACTGTATTGTTCGTGTAAACAGCAAATACTATCCATATGATTAATCCTTTCCCTGGGATGGGGGGGAACTATGTAGATGCATCTTGAAATAGTCAGCTCTTCCCTGATGGACTGCAGCAGTTTTGCAACCCATCATATATTAAGTACCTTGACAGCACATTTAAAAATATAGTATGCCTTTGGACTGATAAGTGAGCCCCATTTTGTTGAGGGACCTCTCACTCCAGTGGTATATTCCCCTTGAAGTCAGCAGGGACAGGGTGGGGTGGAAGAAAGAGGGGAGTTAGGGAACTCTGTTCCTTTCCAGAGCTCTCCCATATAATTTCCCCGTAACTGGCTCTGCCCTCAAAACACTTCTAGATTCTCAGACCTACTGGAGACCGGATGCTTCTCTGGGGAATTGGCCAAATTTGTGCACTTGTGTCAGTCTGCCAGGGAAAAATTGATAGATATCTCTGCCTCCTGACTCCCAGGCTGAGCATGTTAATTTATAGATTGGATCTGTCGTTCCTGATAAATGATATCTTACTTCCCTAATGCCGCCTTCAAATTGAGTTTTTAAGGCTAGGTCAGATGGGGAAACCAAAGGGTGACTCTGCTTTCTCTTTGCTTTGGTTTCATTCTCCACAGTCAGGCTGAACTCAGCTTTTCACACTAGAAGCACATCCCAGAGCTGTTCTGACATCCCTCTGCCTTGGCATCCAAGCAGGGAGAGCAGCCACCCCAAAAGGGGCTCTGAAACCATGCCTGTTTCCCCCAGGTCTCGCAGGTGCTCCATTTGCCCCAATTTGATTTTGGGGAGAGCCAACCAGGGTGCCTCTGCAGGACGTGCTGTCAGTCCCTCCCCACTATGCCTGCAAGAGCACATGCTCCCCCAGGCAAGGAGGGGTGAAGGGGTCATTGTGGTGCCCAAAATGATGTGGGAAGCAGAGGACCCCCTTTGGGGAAAGGCTGCCTTTCCCCACCAAATAGCAGGCGCAGTTTCTCCAAGAAAACCTCAGGCATGTTTAGTGATAGAGAGGCTGTCCCAGCAGTACCCACTTGCACCAAGCAGCACGTGCAAGAAGCGCTTGACAGGGCATCTGAGCAGCCTGAAACAGCAGTTCCCAGAAGCTTGCCACACAGTGGGGCTCAGCTCTTTAACGTTTGGCTGGTGTAACTTGCTGGGCAACAGAGCTCAGCGCTGCCTAATGGGGATTGATGGTTTTGTGTTTCTTGAGCCAACAGTGTGCAATTGCAGCTCCCAGCAGAAGTGCTGGTGTTAAGAAGCAGGGGGTGGCAAAGCACAGTCAGTCTCTCCATCAGGGAAAAGGCATTTCCCAAACAGCCTGCTGAGGAAGATTGCAGGGGATGGATGGGTGGTGCCAACACATCTGCTCAGGGGCTCGGGCAAAGCTCCGATCAGACAATACTCTGAGAACAGCCTGCCTCCCCCCCCCCCGGAAAAATTCAGGTGTCACAGCGTGACTGTGATGTACCTGCCTGTCTGTTCTGTCCTGTCTCCATTACACACCTCTCCCTGTGTAAGAGACCATTTAGGACATGCAAGTTGTTAATGTCTCAAACATTGTTACAAGATGAATTTTTGCAAACAAGTTCTGCATGGCAGTGGCAAACCATAAACGTAGCGTGCAAAAAAACCACGGCACAGGACTGCCCCACCCGGGAGAAGCTTCTGGAACAGCAGCGCAGCGCCGCTGGGCAACAGAGCATGGGAGGGGGGAGGTGCACCAGAGGTCGCCCAGTCCCGCTTTCTGATTGGCCCTGGCATCGCAACGGCAGGGGTGGAGTCCACCAGGGACCCTGAGAAGCCCCTAGACCATTTCTGGAAGGTTCCAGAAGGGCAGACTGTGCATGACAGCTAATTTGCATGCGAACCGAGGAATCGCCCTCCCAGGGGTGGGGCAAGAGCCTATAAAAGCCCGCAGACGCGGTGACACATGCACGTGTCCAGTGCCAGAGGCTTGTTGGGTGTGTGAGGAGCAGAGCAAAATCTAAGGGTGGTGTCTATGTCTTCCTTTATCTTTCACTGCTTTTCTCTGTTATAATCATTTCAATAGAACCCATTGCTGACCATTTACGCTTTCCAGGTTCAGGTTGCTTGTAAGTTAATGTTGTTCCTAAGTTCATGTTAATGAGTAAAGGAGGTAACCAATCGTTTGGTGTCATTTCACCTTGATTTAGGCCAAGGGAATCACAAAACCTGTATCTCTCCAACCTTTGGTCTTAACTACATGGGAGGCCTTTTCAAGACTTTTGAGGAGTTGCTGCAGAGCTAGGGCTTGCCCAGGAGCCTTAGGCAGTACAAGAAGGCTGGCTAGTTTTGGCTCATGGCCAGCTCCTACCCACCCCTGAAGTCAGAGTACCCCCTCGTCTGTCTGCAGGGAAAAGTAGCATTTACTTTTCCCTACCTGTGTCAGGCTGGAACTGCTGTGCATTAATCTCTTAAGTGCTGCAGGTCTTTGCCTAAATCAGCACAACCAAAGGCTTTGGTGAGCATCCTTTTCCAGCAGAGGAGAGGAATGTTTTCTAGAGCACAGCGAGTCACTTAGGCCTGTGCATGTATGAGTAGCCTTGTTCTTCTAGGAAGCTAACAAAGTTAACAGTTGGCCAAACATTCAGGATTAAGCATACCATTGCTTAAATTAACTGCTTTAACTGCTTAATTGCAGTTGAAGTGGTAAAAGGCACATTCATGCAGTTTTGTTTAACTTGTCATACTCATGCCCTGGGTATTTTCTTGTTCCCCAAGAATGGAATTTGCCAAAGCTCTATCCTGAACATCACTGTAACAACACAAAACAGACTAGAGAGTACCTTTCACAGGTGATGAAAGAGGAACCCAGTAATGCCGCAAAGAGGTGGGAATCCTCCATTCATCTCAGCTGAGGGTTAACTGAAGCCTAATAATGCATCAGGTACTCTACGCCACAGACCTTTCACAATTTCTAGAAATCACAGCAGTCAAAGCTTGTCTGCACAACAATTGCAATCATTTGTGATATAGAATCCTGCAGCACATTGGAAACTGTAAATGACAGAACTGGGAACAATAAAGTGGATTTGAACTTCCAATTAAAGAAGCACAGGGGAGATGCTGCAATTTGATTCAGATCTAATTCAGTCCAAGCTTCCCCCTTTCAAGGCTTGTTTTTTTTCCCAAAGCTGCTGCAGACGCTCCCATCGGCTGCAGTGCAAGCTGCAGAATAGAGGAACCTTGCTGCCAAATTTAGCTCAAGCTTTCAAGGCAATACACAAGGTCTTGGCTATTGTTAAATGAATATGGTTAGCAGGAAGACCACATTGCTAATGCGAGGTCAGAGGTTTTAAAGACAACACCCCATTCTGTTGCACCTGAAGGATCTGCAAGCAGTGGGGTGGGGACAGGAGCTGGCAAGGGGCGGGGGGCGAACTGTGCCTGTGGGTCACATGTCCCACAACTAGAAAGTTGGAGCTGTCAGCCTCTCTGTGGTCTGGGATCTAGGTGCTGAGGATGCATTACCCACAACTACAGAAGGAAAATAACTTGTCAGAGTTAGGCAGGGTAGAGTGAAGGCTGATTGCAAAACCCTTTCCAGCCTCATTGTGCCCCTGCCATTCCAACTGGCTGCACAGGAGTGTTACCACCATAATTATATTTGTACTTCTGACTCTTGTTGGAGTCACGCTGAACAGTCTCATGCCTAGAATATTAACAGGGGGATTGCAGGAGAACAAGGGAGCCCAGCACCCACAAACAAGTGAAAGGAGAGTGGGCAAGGGGTCTGAGGAGCTCTGACCTCCCAAACTGCTTAGCAGCTCTGCAGGTTGCCTTTGACTCAAACAGAGAGCAAGCACAAGAAGTTTGTCTGCAGCCGGGAACTGATGCTCAGTGACTATCTGCAAGTCCAGGACAGCCGAGGAGCTGACAAGCGGGAGGCCATTGCTGGGGAGGGGAAGGGAGCACGAGGCTGGGAAGCAGGCTTAGACTGGATGTTCAACTGGGGAGCAACTCATGCCACAGCATGGGAAGTGTCATGCCCCTAAGCTTTTGAAACCTGGCTCCATACAAAATACAAGTGGAGGCAACCCTGCTATAGGACCTGGGTCTCCAGACTGCTAATGCCCACCCTGCTAATTTTGGTGGCTCTCTCTCCACCCTGTCCCCTAGAACAGGCCATAGCAGGGCACTGTGCTGAGCTTGCTGGGGGTCTGCCTTTCTCCCACAGCTGTGGGGGGCACAGGCTGGGGAGGGGATGGGTAGGCTGGCTGCCTGCACCAGCCCTAGGCATAGCTAACAGGGAGATAGGCCTCTGTGTTTCACAGCTTTCATCCTCACTGATTTTTCTCGCTGCTCTGCTTCCCCCCCTCCCCCATTATTCAGTCAAATCTAAAATTCTCCTAATTGAAGCTATCCCTTTGATCTCATTCTGGTATAAGCAATGCAGAACATGAGCAGTGAGAGGGCTGCTGGCTATGCTCCAGCACATGGTACAGGTTGTAGTCTGCAAATCATCCCATGCAGTGACCTGGGGAAGGGATCACTTATGCCTCATAGAGGAGCTGTTGACTGCTCTATCACAAACCAGGAGTTGCACTGCTGCTCAGAGCAGCCTACATTCTGATGGCAGAGATGCATCTTAGGGGTGTCTCACCCTTGCTTCTTCATTCCACACAGGTTAGCGCAAGGTCCATGCAGTCAGAATGAAGTGGGGGGGGGGGGGGGGTTGTGTTTCTCTTTTTTTAAAAAAGATACATATCTTCTTTCTGGTAGGAAACCCCCCCCTCCTCAACAGGAATCCCTTTTTTTGCTCCCACTAATTAATTTTTCACACAATATAAAGATCCTCACAGGCACAGCAAGTCCCCCAGTAACTGGTCCAGCTGCAGACAGTTGAGTGCCAGGAGGGGGAGAGGAGAGGCCCACAGATGTGCATCCATGAGGCAAACCCATGTGCTCACCACACAGGGTGGGAGCTAAAGGGAACAAGTCTCTGGGCTCACAGCAGTTAGGTACAGGAAACCAGGGACAGTGCTGTGCTCTGGGGTGAGGGGCAACAGTCTCCATCACAGTTGTGTGCCTCTGCCTGTGCTAACTCCACACATTTGGAGGCAGTAGGTCGTGTTACTCCCTGAGGGACAGGAAGTGGCTGCTCTCCTACTTACATATTCCTGAGAGGCGAGAGTATTGTCCTTAGTTCATCCCTTGCCAGGGCTTCCCAGTACACAGGGAACTGGCATCACCCTAATGCACCCTGTCATCACCAGCCAGGTACCTGGCTTTCTCCCTGAAAGCTGAGCTCAGCATATGGGTCCCCAGTGCTCGTTTTGTACTAACAGGGCTGTTGTGAGTCTAATTGCCTGATAAATGTAATTGAATCCGATGGATTACTCTGGTGTTATTACATGGAGCTGTTGACTGGAGTTAATGGTAGCTAAAGTGCAGCTGTAATTCCTCCTGCCCTTGGCATAGCACAAGTAACTCGCTGGGAGTCAGTGCTGTCTCCGGGTCACTCCCTTGCTGCTGTCTAGCCCTGAGCTCTAACCAGCTCCTGCTGGGGCAGGCAGGCAGGTTCAGCTCCTCAAGTTTTCCCGTTTCCTTTGAGAGGGCTACAGCTTCCAACCTGTGCAACCCACAGTGTCAGCCACAAGCATCTGGAGAAATGCTCTATTGTGCAGCTCTGATGCATCTGGAGAGCTCATACCATACTTTAATCTACACCTTTTTGGTTGTAGAGAATCTCTTCCTCACTTACACACTTGAACTAGGCCTTTTAATGTCCTTCTACTTTATTACTTGTCCTCTGCAATTTACCTCTAACCTGTCAAGCTATGTGAGGCCAAACTCTCTTGAAACACTTGCCAAATATTGCAGACAATTAGACAAAGAATCCACTCAGAAGATTGCCCAAATAAAGTTACATCTCTAAATATATCAATAAAACAGGACACTGGTGCATATGCAGTTACTGTATCAGACATCATAGAATAGAGTTACATGATTGCAGAGCCCGGACACATGGGAAAAGTGTTTGTTCTCCAGTATCGCAAGGGGCTACCAGGAGGATTAGGTGCATTAGCCTGCAGCAATATCATCTGAGTGTAGAATTTGTTAGTCATCAAGCTGAGCTGCAGCCTTAAAATAATGGAAATACACTTCTCTGCAGAGGAGGGGCTGTGCTAAGGCTCAGGGTGAGGGGAGAACAGCCATGTACCCAGCTCTCCCAGGGAACAGGCCATAAGGTGTGGCACCCCTGGTAAAATGACTGTCCAATAGTTCCTGGCTCCAACCACCTCTTAGACAGTACTATAATAGAAAGCTGCTAACAGCTACAGGACCAGGGATCTAGCAGCCAGTACCATCCCTCCTTTTAATTGAGTTCTTCTGTGTGAAATAAAGCACACAAATGAAGTTATGTAAGTTAAAATTCAGTACGTCCCACACTGAAGATATCTACAATGGATAGGGCATATGGGAGGAGTGTTTTCAGCTGTTTTACTGAGCAGCTGTTACAGATTTGGAGCCCCCATGGTTTTGCATAGTCCCAACAGCTCCTCCAGCACTGAGGCAGTTCTGCTTCCCCCACACCTCAAGAAACAAAAATGTGCTGAGCAAGCAAGAAGATTCATTTTTAGGAATGGGCAAACAGAGTGCTGCCTGGAGTCCCTAGTAATGAGGTTGTGAGGGAAATTGTTATGAAAGTATACAAGAGTAGAGAAAGGGCCTGCAACTCAGCATCTACCTGTGGGCCTCATGATTCTGAAGGCAGCTCCAGGCAGACACACATTTCTGTTTGTAACTGCCTCTCTGTTCCATCAGCTGGTACCACTTACTCCAATAACTCGGAGGCGCAAGGTAAGCCCAGCAATGCCAGCCCAGGACACACACACCCATGCTCTCACCTCCCACAGCATCCTCAGGAGGGAGCCTACCAAGAGCAGCAGGCAGGGACCAGAGCACAACACCAGGGAAGGAGAAAGCAATCTCAGGGCTTGTGATCACACAGCAGAGAAAGGCAGGGCAAGTCTGGTTTTGGCTGGAGAGAGGAAAGCAGGACAAAGGAGGCTCAAGCTCCACTTGGAGCATTTTGCTGTAGCACTCAGGCCTGCAAGCCTGCCTACCCCAGCACACACTGTAGCCAAATCCAGTGCTGATTACAGCCTTTATTAGTATATAATACTCCTCTGTTAACATAAAATATTTCTCTACTGAAGGGATTCCTTGCTGAGATATCTCAGGCTCAGGAAGGACTGCTGGCATTAGGTCCCATAGCAGATGTGGCCAGAGGCAGGCTCTGCATTGCACAGGATGAAACTGGTGCATGATTCACCCCAGCTCCATCCCTTCCCATCCCCTGGCAGGGCATGACACAGACCGTCGTTGATGCTTCTATGGTAGCCAGCCCATCACCATCACAGCTGCTGCTCTGCTGCCTTATCCCCATCCCTGTTTAAGGAGCCATACTGCCTCCTCTGAGCTGCAGTACTGACCCAGAGCTCATGGCCTAAAGCCTCTCGTCAACAGGAGGCAAAGGAGCTGGCAAGTCCTCCCAACTGGGATTTTGTGGGGTTGTCATCCCCTTGGTAGGGAAGGCAAGGCTGATGGAGTCAGAAAAAGAGTAGAGAAGTTTCTTTGCACCTTGGCTTCCACTGGATTACTTGTTCCCTGCTCTTTGCTGGATTTAGATGTCTTTCTAGTTCAATTTACAGTCCAGTAGCAGCACTGAAGCATTTTCCACGGTGGTTGAAAGCTGCTCCTCAGCACCTGGGTGAGGGGGAGAGGAAGCAGCCTGCCAGCCACAAGCTTGGCAGCACAGCAGAGCCCCATGCAGGCCCAGCTCAGGGGTCCCCCACCAACCTGCCTGCTTGTGTCTCTTGCCCTGGCACTTTCCTGCCGTTGCCTTGGCCACCACTGAAGAAGAGTCATGGCTCCCAGAAGATAGCTGGAGAGCCATCAGGCCACAGGGATCCCAACACAGCCAAATGCTTTGCTGCCCTGCAAGGGCAGGGTGTGGAGCAGAGACCTGGCTGGCAAAAAAATTGGGAGGAGAATGGAGGAGCAACACAGCCCCCTAAGCTGCAAAAGCTTCCTGCCCTTCCCCCCCCCCCCCGCCAGCAGGGAGCCTACTCCCCCCAGCAGGACTGAACCCAGCCCTCCAGGAGAGCCGAGCCCACCTATCTACCTCCCAAAGCACCTGCAGCAGCTCAGCCTGCTGAAGCAACCCCTCTACAGAAACCTCCCCCYCCCCCCCCCCCTTTTTTTTAAAAACAGCCTTTGAAGATAGTTGTTGCTATGGAAACATGCTTTAGAGAGTGGCTTTTTCCTTCCCTTCATCTTGAGAGCTTCTGTTGCCATAACAGCCACATCCAACTCCTCCCTGCTCCCAGCCTGCCTGCCCCACTACAGGATGCTGTGGGGTGCAACACCTGTCCAGTGGGAGGAACATGCCCCCAGAGCACAGCCCTCTTCCTGCCCCAAAGGGCTCCAGTACCATTATCCAAGGGGTCTATCTTTGGGTTCCCCCAAATCCCCTGCAGTCAGGGCCACAAAAGGTGTCTGGATTCTTACAGGCATCTAAGGCCTCTTGTGCCTGTAAGTGCTGCTGATGGAAGGAGGTGTCCCTCCCCCCCCCCCCCCAAAAAAAAAGAAAAAAAAAGTCTGCAGGCCATATCAGTGTTTTGCCAGCCTGCAGATCCCCACAGCAAGGCACAGGCCCAGGGAGATGCCAGGAGGTATGTGCAATGACTGGAACCAGGCAGAAAATGGCTTTCTTATTCTGAGAATAAATCAATCCCTTTTTCCTCACTGAAGCAAAACCAAAGCGCCAGAAGAGGCCATTTGCACAACAGCCAAGAGCCCTGAGATATCTGGTACTGCAGAGAGCCAGCTCCAACCCTGACCATAACCAGTGAGTGAGTCTGTGTCACATAACAGTGCAGAGAAAGGCTGGTCAGAAGCAACGCATCCCTGCAGATGCCCTTCACAGTAGCTACCTGCCATTTTCTTCAGATGTCACAGAAGGAGTTTGCCAGGTACCAGCTCCACCAGCACTACCACTAGAGCCAGTTAGCAAGCAGTCTGCATGCTCAGCTGGGGTGGACTAGGTGCTGTGAGAGGTTAACCACCAAGAAGTGTACTGGGACAGACCTTACCAGCCTGGAAATTGCAATGTGACAGGTCCCCTGACATAAAGGCTGAGCTTTGTTCCCTCCCTCCAGGCAAGGGAGTGACCTGGATTTAAAGGACACAGCGGTATGTACACATGGACCAGAGTGTTTGGGCTCACCCCCTATGGTGGGAGAAGAGCAGAGCACAGCACGAACAGCTCTGCCAGTATTTGCCAGCCTGCCCAGCCCTTACTGGGCTTCCCCTGCACCTCTGCCCATGCCTCCAGCCCTGGCCCCAGCACGCTCAGTAGTGCTCAGTCCCACAGCCACTGTTGCAAGGGACCTCAGCCCAGCCTGCAGTGCCAGCCCAGGTTCAAGCCAGGGCTTTGCCACAGAGGCCACTCACTCCAGCCCCAGCATCAGTTTGAGTGATGCCTGACTGATGAGAGGCCATCTCAGCATGACAAACCCACCTACTGCCACAGGAGGGAGGTGACTTAACCACACTACTGGCACTCCTGACTTCCCAGTTTGACCACTGCTGTGTTCACTAGGGACCAGAACAACACCCAGTAAGTGTGCTTTGCTTTACTATCGCCTAAAGGTGGTGTGAAACAAGTCCCCTTCCCCGTACACCAGGGAGGCTCTGTCCCAACACCTTGCCCTCAAGCCCCATATTGATATTACCATTTTTCCTGCACCATTTATCCTAAAGACCTTGATTAAATAATTCCTCTACAGCTCAGTGTGCAGCATCAAGGATGAACTCAAAGGAATATTTGCGATTTCTGTGGCTTTCGTCTCCGCCGTGCCCTAGCATTGGGCAGCTATAGCCGTTTTCTGGACACAGCAGAAGGTAGGGTCCCTTGTTTCTGGTACAGCTTAACCCTGGAAGGGCTCATGGGGGAAGGCCAAGCAAGGGCGCAGGTGGGAGGAACATGCTTGCTCCAGGAGTGCTGGTCCACAGCACCTCAGGCTGCAACACCCAGCAGGAAGGCTTGCACAGGGCACATTACTGGCTGCTGCCTGTTCTCTGATCACCCTACAACAGCCCTGCTAGTCTCGTTTCCATTCCAGACAACCACAGCAACTAACTTGTTTCTTTCTAATTTGTCTTGCAGCCAGTATGCTGGTGTGGCCAGAGCTCCTGACTTCTCAGCAGCTGAACAGCCTTTGACTGTGCTTCGAACCCTGCCCTAACAAGCTCTGCTCTCTGAGCTGGCAAGTTTGAGCTTAACAGCAATAGCTTGACAGAGCAGTGTAGCGAGTGGCTGTATCATTGCTCTAGCAGTTTTGCTGCACAATGTACAGCCAGAAGCAGGATGTGGGGATCACAGCAAGGAAGCTATAGGGTGACAGAAACCCCAAACTAGACCCACATCAAGCTGTGCTAGTGCTCCTCCATCCCACCCCCCTTGCCCACTCACCCAGGTTTCCAGCCATCCTGTTGCTCTGCCAGCAGCCCCAAACCCCAGCAGGTCAAGCTCCTGCCTGCGCAGCCCTGGGCTCCCCACCCAGCTCCAAGGATGCCCCTTGCTCCTGGCCTGCCTCACACCCCCCCTTTTCCCACTCCCTGGTGCTGCCTGAGCAACAACTTCCCTTTCTGGCAACAGGATGTGCAGGGGTAGGATGCTGCAAACCCATATGCAGCTCATGGTACTTCCAGGCATGATTCAAGCAAGGGTGGGAGTAGAAGGGGTGGTCAGGAGGGCTGTAGCTCCTTTCCCTCTCCCCACTGTACTTCCACATGCCCATCACAGATGGCTGCATGCCTCCCACCATGCAGCTGCATCAGGGTCTTGCGCTTCTTTGGCAGGACAGACTGCAGGGCAGGGACCCCTGAACACATATCAGCAAGGCCAATTCCAGTGCTGGACATGGCATAGCCCCCCATCAGGATGGTGTCAAGTCACAAGGAATAGCTGAGTGCATCTAACGCTAGTATCTTGCATCCACTGCATGCTCAGATCACCCAGAATGAAATGCAGATTTCCCTTCTCTCCCTACCAGGTCTCTTCCTCCTCCTTGGGGCAACAGGGACAGCACTGTAGAAAAGTGGATTTTGTTCCCTTTGGAATTTTTACTTCCACACTGCGTACTGCCAAGCCAAGAGTAGCTGAGAGCACATCACTGACTGCAGTCATCTCAATTAATGTAGTCCTGCTTGCTTTAGCAATTACCTGCCAGTGGCTCACAGCCCACTTTCAGATGGGCATCTCCTGCCAGGATTTACAGCTGACAAACAGAAGAGGGGAGCAGACATGGAGGGCACCTTCATTCAGCTTTGCCCAGATCCTAAATAGGCTGGTTGCCCTCTCTGCCAGGGGCCAGCGATGCCCATGTGCCCAGGATGGCACCTGGGATTGAGACAGGCACTGAGTGGCCATGGGAGCACCTGAGGCAATTATGGGTCCCTGCCTGCCCTCAGCCCTGTGCTAACAGCTCTGAGGAGCCAAATCCTCCCAAGCCCTATCTCAGCCAGAGAGGGGTCCAGTTCTGCAGCAAGCCACATGGCAATGCTGTTGGCACAGGCACAACTTCTGTGGCTCTGTTGTGCTCTCAGTAAAGCTCTCCAGGAGAAAAAGATGATGGTGACAGCAGTGCTGGGGTCTCACATGGCCCCAAGCGCTTGGCTGGCAGCTGAGAGACTTCCAGCCACCAGGAGCAAGCGAGCCACGCACCTCATGGCACTGCCRGGACACGGCACAGAGCCCACGTGGGCCCTCTGGCTTGTTCCCAGACACAAGCCTGGTCAGAATGGGAAATCTGTGCTGGCTCCACAACCCCAAAACCTCCTGAGGCAGCCCAGTGCTTGGGTGGGGCAGGGAGAAGAGAGAGTTCCCTGGATCAGGCCAAAGAGGGTTAGGAGACTGCCAATTTTTTTCCTTAAGTGTAACTTCTAAGCCAGAACAGAGCACACTTTATTTACTTGCTGCCTTCTGAGCTTATAGGGTGCACAGGGGTCAGATTTTCAGAGCTTCTCTCAAAGCAGAAGGGGGG